>MJUU01003462.1:111010-130543 GCA_002080025.1 Modiolus philippinarum | reverse complement strand
GTTTCCGAGATATCGCGATAACAAAATTTCGAATGGCGGCCATTTTGAAAATGGCGGACGAAAATTTTTTTTTGACCAACCATAAATGAAGATCTTAATGAGAGGAGTATTTTTGCTTCACAATGTTTTCATAAATTTTTTATCGTTTCCGAGATATCGCGATAACAAAATTTCGAATGGCGGCCATTTTGAAAATGGCGGACGAAAATTTTTTTTTGACCACAGATTTGTAATCAGGACCATTAAGGCTACCTGGAAACCAAATTTTATCAAAATCGGATAACTTTAAGAAATTTGCATATTTAGGGGTCAAAAACGCGTAACCGGGGTCACGACCCCAAATTTTTTTTTCGCATAACGAAACATGCTGAGGATGAATCCAACATTTTCCCCACATCAGAATTTTGATATCCGTTACGGTTACGGAGCAAACATGATAACAAGGTTTTCGGTCTTCGGGGAGATAACTCGGTTACTTAAAATAGATCGGTTTCACAGGGTCAGTGGCTTCGACCCCTCACTAAGCTGAATAATATGACCAAGTATCGAATTGATATGTCGCGACACTTTTACTCTTTTGGCCGCGGAAAGAAAAAAAGAATAATAATAATAATCAGAAGAAATACAGTAAGGTCTTTCACATGTGGTGAAAGACCTTAATTAATCAGATATAAAATTGCAAATTGCCGGTAAGTGGTGTTTTTTGCTGATAATTATTTTGAAGCAGTCATTAAAGCACATCTAAGTTAACTTAGAACAGATATCAAAATAGAATTATGAAATAAATTAATCAGATATAAAATTGCAAATTGCCGGTAAGTGGTGTTTATTTACCTGTGTTTATCCAGGTAAATTTAAAAATGTAAGAGTTATTTCCCATTTCGGGATAGTATACCCGAAAACTTAATTGCAATAATTTTTAATACATGTAGTACCATAAAATTTTTTTAAAAATCGTGAATTCAATAATAGAAAAACTTATCAGATTACGCTTACTGAAACAGATAATTATTGAAAACATCGTAAAATAAAATAGTTATTCATGGCTCGAGTATCAGGAAATTCGGACATATCTTATTTTACATCCCGTTTACATTCAACGACCGAAACAGCCGTGCCGAGAACAGACTTAGCAAAAACGGACTTGACAAGAACTGTCATGGCCAGAGTAGACTTTTGTAGAACAGTCATGGCTAGAGCAGACTAAGGTAGAACGGTCTTGACTAGAACAGGCATGATTCTAGGACCAGAGCAGTCAGGATTCTAGGACTGTTCTAAGTTTGCTCTTAGTTAACTTCAAGTTAACTTTTAGCTGTCCTCGTGACTGCTCTACAAGTTAACTTGGAAGAGAGGTTATGTCTGCACCCCACTGTGTATACACATAATTATCATTAGCCGACCGCCATTAAACTTTTTCATATTTAAAGAAAATCAATTTCTGTTTTATGACATAAATGAAACCTTAATATATTGTTTCATTCAAGAATAAGGCGTCATTCATAATTTTTTTAAGAAACAACGGCAGTAGAATACCGAAGGAACAAGGGAAGTGAAGACCACAAAAATCAAAATCCAAAGACATGGCAAAAACGGCAACAGAGAAAAACAAAGACAAAACAAGGACGTGAGACAGCTACAATGCACGGAAATAAAAAGACGACATTAAAAACTAAGACACTCATAGTGTGAACTCCCATGAAAACCGGAGATTTATAATCGATTGATTGATTGATTAGTTAGAGTTTAACGTCCAATGAGCAATATTTCAGCTATATCAGGACGAGAACAAGTTAATCAATTCAAAAAATTGAAAGTATCAGAAGAAAGAAATAAAGGTGGAAGGGACAACCTGGGCATCGACTTTTGACTGCCACTGGAAAATTGGAGAAATGGGTAGGGGCAGGAAATTTAGCCTTCTATACGACACCCAGTGCGTCTGCTCTCTTTAGATAAATATAGAAGGGGTTTTTATACTGCATGGAGCGTGGCGTTTCTCCACACAGTTTGGCTACAATGGTTCGCGGTCAGGTTTTCCGTATTATGACCTGACTACCCCGCATAGACAGGGCATTCCCCTATCCACCACCTGGGGACGCGCCCGGCAGCTCTGTAGCCGAAGCTCCTGAAAACCGATTCAGGTGCCGGGGATTTATAATCGATTAATTAAGAACGATTTATAATCGATATTTAAAAAAACACAATATATATCAATGAGATCTTCCCTTTGGCTTGTCATTCCTAGTAAATCTATCTCCATTCAATTTAGACCTGAACGTTTTAAAGTAAAAGCCATTAGCAAATGAAATGGCCAGAACAGAACAACATATAAGATAACGGCAGTAGAATACCGAAAGAATAAAGGAGTGGTATTTACATAGACATGGCACAAACGAGAACACAGAAAATATTGACGTTAGACAGCTAAAAAGCACGGAAATAAAAAAAACCCATTACATTCAAAACCAAGGAACACAATGTGAACTCCAATGAAACTGAAAGTGACATCAGGTGCTCCGGAGGGGTAAGCATGTCCTGCTCTGTTAACAGCACCCGTCACACTGCAAGTAAGTCAATCCAGGAAGAAGTCAAAATAGGTATAGTCAAGTCCGGGAAGACATGATTCTAGCTGAAAATGTCAGCTTTCATTTGAAAAGACAGAATGACAGAAAAATGGAAAAAGGTGAAGAGGATACAAGAGAAGACTAATGACTAACGTGGAACAAAAATCGCCTGTAAAAATCATGCTTCATCTTGAACTGAATCCAAAAAGAAAACAAAACATTTGTTTACTGTACTGTCCAATCGTGTAATTTCAAATAAAGTGAAATCATATTGTGGACGGTTTCTTAACATTCATGCCAAAGATCTGTGATCTATGTAGGCGAGACTTGTCGTAGATTGGGTGATCGCTTTGTCGAACATAAACGGAGCGTCACTGATCGAAAAGATTGCCCCGTAGGTGAACACTTTCGGCGACCCAACCACAGCATACGTGAGATGCATGTAACTGTCCTTTTACAAACTGGTGCGGCTGAGAAACAACGACAGTTCCTTGAACAAAAAATTATCCATTTCTGGGGACTGTTCGACCCTTTGGCATGAATGTTAAGAAACAATCCATTTTATAATTTTACTTTTATTTGAAATTACACGATTGCACAGTACAGTATATAAATGTTTTGTTTTCTTTTTGGATTAAGTTCAAGATTAAGCGTGATTTTTACAGGTGAAAGTCAGTAGTCTTCTCTTGTATCCTCTACAACTTTTTCCATTTTTCTGTCCCAGCTGCCCCTAGAAGGCCGTACTGGCCGGAACGTTGGGCACTCTTTTCTCTCAATCCGTTTTGGATATTTTAGCTGTTTTTAGTTGTATATTTTGTTTAATTTTACCTTTTTACTGTGGCCTACCTTGCCATTTTTACTTTGTTTATTTACATTAATTTGTGGCAATTGTACAACATATATTTTTATACTTCTTATTTGAATCAGTGTGGCTCTTAAAAATATGTGTTGTCTTTCCCTAAATCTGAAACAATGTATCTGCGTTCTCCATTTTAGTGCAGAAACATTGATGTATTAAGTCTGCAATTACTATTTTCAGTTTAATGTGTGGGCAGGATTGTATAAAGAGTAGAAATATCAAACGTTTGAATCCTATGGCAATGAGGATGTGCATGTATGAGTGAAAATCATGCTTATCTAATTTATGTAGATTTTAAAAACTAATATTATATAGCTGCCGGGCGCGTCCCCAGGTGGTGGATAGGGGAATGCCCTGTCTTTGCGGGGTAGTCAGGTCATAATGTGGAAAGCCTGACCGCGAACCATTGTAGCCAAACTGTGTGGAGAAACGCCACGCTCCATGCAGTATAAAGACCTCTTCTATATTTCTCTAAAGAGAGCAGACGCACTGGGTGTCGTATAGAAGGCTAAATTTCCTGCCCCTACCCATTTCTCCCCTTTTCCAGTGGCAATCAAAAGTCGTTGCCCCGGTTGTCCCTTCCACCTTTATTTCTTTCTTCTTTTACTTACAATTTGTTTTGAATTGATTAACTTGTTCTCGTCCTGATATAGCTGAAATATTGCTCATTGGACGTTAAACTCTAACTAATCAATCAATCAATTGTTTAAATCGTGTCACATGACATTTGAGATTTCGCTGGGTCAACCGGTTAGCGTTGGGTCGCATAAGATGGTCAACTGGTGAACAAGAAAATTCGATATAATATAGCAGTTACCACCCTACCCAATAAACACATTAACGTTCTGAAAACGTTCCACGAATGTTACCGATTCGTTGCAAGAACGTTCTGGCTTAACCTTGTTGGAACGTAAAAGTGTAGACTACCAGATAGGTTGTGGGAACGTTGTGTAGAACGTTACGAATAACCAAACCAAAACTAATATGAAACCTCAGATAACCAATTCTGAACCATTGTACAACCTTGTATAACCCATCTGGAACCTGTATAAAACCATGTATAACCATCTGGAACCTTTATAAAAACCTTTGTACCTTTATTTAATATTTCTTGTTTCACCAATTCCATAACAAGTGACGTGTATCACTATAACAAGCAGTTGAAGCTCTTGCCTTTAAGTAGATGTTATAGTTTGATGCAGGTCACAAGATGAAAAAGGCTAAAACATGAAACATTATGTTTTTTTATTTCAAATATTATGCCAGGTTAATATGTCTATGACAAAGATCCACTGAACAAAATCAGCAATATAGCTTAAAAAATATGTCTGATGCATGTACAATTGTTTTTATAAAGATGTTGTCGTTGTATATATCCATTTACAATTGGTATCAAAACACATTTTTTTGCTTTCTTATATTTTTTTTACTGGTGAATTTATTCATTAAATAGTATACTGTTATATTCCCAAAATATGATAAAGCTTGTGACACGTGTATGTTGAATGTAATTGTCCATCCTAAATTCCATCTGTCCTTTGGCATAAAAACAGCTTCATCCGGCGAATTTTTCACTGAAAAATACCATATGAAATATTATTCTTTGTATCCACTGTGTCTTTTAACGGAATAAATAATTTGTCTGTTTAATTAATTTATTTTATACAGCTTTTAGAACTTTTAGAACCTAATATGTATTTCACTCGCACTAGAAAATTTATTTACTTTTTTATGCTCATGAATCAAATTTATACATGTCAATTAGCACATGTTGATAAGATGTTAACTCCACTGTGCCTTGATACACACATGTAATTGCATGTTTATTCGAATACAATTTAACACAGGCAATACTTGTTTAATAAACAAAAAATTCATTTTCTTCTTAGTAATTTTCTTATATAATTATTATACTGATAAATAAATATGTGTGTCACTTGAAATGCATGCACAAAAACAATGTACAGTGGTACACAAATCCATCCTTATTAATCATACACACATATCTTGCAACAGTCGCTGAATTGATTAAAACCAGAGATATATTATGCCTATGTTAAACTATGAATATAATATAAACATTATGTTGTTTTTTTTTCTAACTTTTCAAGTATATTAAAAACAATATTACTCACATTTCTTCATTATCAATGAATCCTGTGCGTTGTATGTGTGGAATTGGCGGTTAAATGATTTGAATTAATCAACAGCTGACCTCTAACCTCTTATCTTATCTCACACACGTGCATCACTAGAGTAATTATATTCGGGAAGTATACAGTATCCAGATGTGTGTGAACTTTTATTAGATATATTTTTGCAAATGTGTTTTTATATCTATGTTTTGTACATTGCAGTACAATTTTTGTTTTAAATAAGATATATAAAATGATAATAAATAAAATAAGATAAAATAAAAAATACATGATCCAGATGAAAAAATATTTAAATTTAAGGTAAGAAATGAGTACAGATATTATACTTACACTGATAAAATACGGGAATATGGGAAATTTGATATAGTTTCTTACGAGTTTTGTTTAAAAAAANNNNTTTATGACGATGCTCGAACGTTTCAACAACGTTCCTGTCAGAACGTTAGAAAATTACTTTAAAAAACATTCTTACAACGTTTCCATTACAACAAAACCAAAACATCACCTTCCTGTAACGTCTTATTTTTACGTTCCTAGTATGTTATTTTGTAACGTTACTGAAAAACGTTATCATAACGTTGTCATAACGTAAAAGTAAAATATTACCTTGAGAAAACCAACCCAAAACGTTGTAATAACGTTATGTGTTTATTGGGTAGATAGTGTGTGACCCAGCGGTTTCTCTCCCCTCGGTATATCTCGGGAAGAGAAACCGCTGGGTCACACACTATCTAGGGTAGTAATTGTATAAGGTTTTACTCTCTCCACCTTAGCTATATTTGATATTATACAGTTACTGTCTTTTGTTCAGGTAAATGTGCAGTGTTATTGACTTTTGGGGAAGCAGATATTCATCGAGCCGCATGGCGAGGTGAATATCTGTTTTCCCAAAAGTCAATAACACTGCACATTTACCGAAACTAAAGACAGTAACTGTTTTATTCTATTATCCGATAAATACATAATAATTCTTTTTATTATATGTATTATACTATACACCTAGAAATTTTCTATGGGTGTCGAATTAACGATTAAAGAGGCTTTGAACATTTGCATAAAATAAATGAAATATATACTTTTCAAAAAATATTTTGAGGATAAGTAAAACAATAAATATAACATTATTATTTTCTTTACTGTCAGAAATTTACAGATTCTAGCTAACACTGAGTTTGCGGCTTTTTTCCATTGTTCGTCATTGGTGGGAGATTGTGAAGAAGGGAGGGAATTGACATTTTAATGTAACAAGCGAACGTTCTTTAAATACTTTATTTAAAGAATAAATTTTTTATCCTAAATAATCGATGATTTCTGTCTTTTAAATGCTTGTGTTCTTCTTTTTCACTCCTTGCATTTGTGTAATGTGCGACGATTCTGCGCTATGTGTTGTCGACATCCGTTGGGAGATTTTTTCCCAAAATATTGTGTGAACGCCTTTACCAGTGTTACGCTGACTTGTTTCGTATTTTAAGTGTCTTCCCCTTTGCATATTTGCACAATTTTCGCTGATCTTCTTTTCTTTAGATGAAGCAATTCTGTTTTTAGTGATGCCGATGACGTTGTCACGCGACAATGTTACATAGCTATGTGATTGGACGATATAAATACGCGATTTCCCTTTTTCTAAAAATATGTCGCACGTGACGTTTCCCGAGGTGAATATCCTTTTCATGGAGTCAATATCCTTTCTATCGAGTGAATATCCTTTTTTATTCATTTTAATGTCAATGCAACTTTACCATTAGTATTTATATATTATAGAATAATAATGATTATTCGGATTACAATTTGGTTTTATGAACATTTTTTGGTATTGAGGATTTCCTATATTAGGGTTCTAGTGCTGCTGACGAGAAAACAATTTCCGAAATGGCCAAACAGCTCATTAAAATAATTGCAGTTGGAGTTAACATATGTTTTATGGTTTCATGTTCATTTACTCCATATCATTTTATAAAATATTATATAGGATTTTTAAGAAGTCCAGATCCACTAAACATTCTAAACAATCGATTCTCTATAGATAATTTTGACAAATGACTTTAGCGACAAAACTATTAATTTTCTTTTAAAAGCTGTAAATTGGAATTGTTAACTGTACATTTATTTTTAGAATGTTAATGAAATCTGAAGTCTTCATAAAAATTTATAGCGTTTAACAATCCAAAGCTAACAAATCAACCGAAATTAATCATTTCTTTCAATCCACTGTCAACGTTGTCAATTACAAAACGCAAGAAGTGTGAAAGATATTGGAAGTAACTGAAAAAACCCATAAATAATATCAACTAGAGGCTCAGAGACTGATCCTGTATCTCTCATCTGACAAAATACTACTCTGCCATGCATGACCAAAAATGAAGTTTTTTACCAATGGGGTCTAATGGTTATCTATGTTCTCCATTAGCACCCGTGTTTTTGGTCCTATTGAAATGAGTAAACTTTGCAAAGGACTTTCTATACATCATTCAAATACAGTTTAGTTAAATTTGCTTCAACAGTTTCAGAAAAGAAGACGAAAATGGGATTTTTCCAATAAAGTCCAATGTTAAACATGCTGGTTTTTTTTTGTTTTGTTTGTTTGTTTGTTTGGTTTTTTTTGGGTCAAATCGGAACAAAATGAGCAATTTTTGAACTTTAGTACATCATTCCTATAAAGTTTTATTAAATTTGCTTCAGCTGTTTCAGAGGAAAAGATGAAAATGTGATTTTCCCATGGGGTCAATTGTTAACTGTTCCGTGCTGGTGGATATGCTTTTTATCGGATCGGAACAAAATGAGCAGTCTTAGTAAAGGACCTAGATTCCATCTTTACTATAAAGTTTGGTTGAACCAGCTTCAGCGGTTTCAAAGGAAAAGATGAAAATGTGATTTTGCCATAGGGTCCAATGTTAAACTATGTTCCGCACTGGCGGCAATGTTTTTATCGAATTGGAACAAGATGAGCAATCTTTGTAAACGACCTTCCATAAATCATATCAATAAAGTTTGGTTAAATTTGCTAACCAAAGGAGATCAAAATGTGATTTTCATAAAGGGGCAATTGTTATACTATGTTACGTGCTGGCGGCACGGATAAGAACGAAATGTGCAATCTTTATTAAGGAACTCGAGTAAATCATTCCTATAAAGTTTGATTAAATTTGCATCAGCAGTTTCAGAGGAAAAGATGAAAATGTGTTATCGGATCGGAACAAAATGAGCAATCTTATTAAAGGACCTATAGTACATCATTCCTGTAAAGTTTGGTTGAATTTGCTTCAGCGATTTCAGATGAAAATGTGTTTTCCATATTATTTGTTATTATAATGCTGCTGCTGAGAGGATACTCCTTCAAACACGTGTACAGCATAACGAAATTAACTGTTTTTCATGCAACATGGGTATTTTTTTTCTATATCTCATAGGGTCCTGCAACATGGGTATTTTTTTTTGTATATCTCATAGGGTCCAATGTTAAACTATGTTCCGCACTGGCGGCCATTTTTTATCGGATTGAGCATTTTTTTTATCGGATTTTACAAGATGAGCAATCTTTGTAAAAGACCTTCCATAAATCATATCTATAAAGTTTGGTTGAATTTGCTAACCAAAGGAGATCAAAATGTGATTTTCCTAAAGGGACCATTGTTAAACTATGTTCCGTTCTGGCGGCCATGTTTTTTATCGGATAGGAACGAAATGTACAATCTTTTTTAAGGACCTTGAGTACATCATTCCTAAAAAGTTTGATTATATTTGCTTCAGCAGTTTCAGAGAAAATGTCGCCAACATTAAAAATATTTTTGTTTCCCTTCCCCGACTGGGTTGTTCAGGATATGGGTAGGTAGGTAGGAAAATTATTTTATTTTTTCTTCAAATAAAAAAAATTACTTAAAATTTCAAATATATTTAAAATAATGCCTGTTTTACATAACAAACTTATAGAGGTTTCAAAGGAGAAGATCAAAATGTGATTTTCCCATAGGTGCAAATGTTAAATTATGTTCCGTGCTGGCGGCCATGTTTTTTATCAGATCGGAAAAAAATGAGCAATCTTTGAAACAGACCTTTATTTTTAGTACATCATTCCTGTAAAGTTTGGTTGAATTTGCTTCAGTTGTTTTAGAGGAGAAGATGAAAATTTGATTTTCCCATATGGTCCATTGTTAACCTATGTTCCGTGCTGGCAGCCATTTTTTTTTAATCGGATAGGAACGAAATGCGCAATCCTTGTTAAGGACCTTTAGTACATCATTCCTCTGTAAAATTTGGTTGAATTTGCTTCGGTGGTTTAAGAGCCAAAGATGAAAATGTGATTTTTCTATAGCGTCAAATGTAAAACTATTTAAACTTATTGAGTAGTTACTGTTTAACGACCAGTTAGCAATATTTCAGCTTTATCAGTTCGAGAACAAAAGAAGACAGACATGAGGGAAGAAGAGAAAACTGAGGCAACGGGTTTTGATTGTTACTGGAAAATGGTAGAAATGGGTAGGGACAGGATATTAAGAGTTTTCTTCGACCTCAAGCGAGTCTGCCCTTGTTCGAGAAACATAGGAAGGGTTTTTTACTGGGTGTGACGTGAGGTTTCTACACAAAATAGGGTTACGCAATCGAAAGCTTGGGATTAATATCAGCATTACGTTGAATTGTCATTTTCCTCTAAATACAATAAGACTTGGATATGAATGGTGATTCTGGTCAAACTTGCTGATATGTATTTTGTCTCGAAAATTGACGGGAAATAAAATTATTCTATACAGGGAATAAGTTTACCCATCTGAATCAGACATAATGACATAATAATATATCAATTTCAAAGTCTAGCCTTTTTTTGTTTATAGACCAACATGAAACCTGATAATTTTCTTTTCAAGCATATTTTTATGTATTCATGCGACAAAGTAATAAATTACCATAATTATTTAACACTGATAAGCCTGCTTGTATTATCTTTTTGTGTCACTTCCACTCCATTAATTGTGTAATACATGTTTGGCTGAAAATTGGGTTATGCAAAAAATTCACCGTTTGACCTAAACCATTATAATACCCTTTTTATAGCACACTGTACCTCATTGCTTTAAGATGGAACTGATTCTAGGGAACATCAAATACTAATACGGAAATCAAAAGTATCACCGTTTTCAGGATTTCATCCAATCACATCGGATATGATCGGGTTTTTGTTTACATGTTTTTGAGAACTTATTTGCATCCTTACGACAACTTTTCAATGCTTTGTTTCTTGCAGCTTGATCTGAGAAAACTCAATCTAATTGCGAGAAGCAATCGGTATCAAGCAAAAAGCAATGCAGATTAAACATCAATATTAAAAAATAAGATCCTTTTTATTGCAGCATGAAAATTATGCAATCTGGTTTATCGCAATATCTGCATTTTGACCTCAGGTATGATATTACACATATGTGCTGGGAAAAACTTGGCTACCTTAACTGAGAAAATATATTATACAGCGAGCATTTTTCTAACCATACAATCAACTTGAACCTTACAATCAACTTAAACTGTCTCATACCTTTAAGCCAAGGAAGGATATGGACTAAATACCAATGGAACAACGCTTTTATTGTTGTTCTCCATCTATGTATGGGAGTTGAAACTCAATTTCCATCGAGATGATACAATATTTGTACAATTGTAGACAACTCATCATTTTTATGCTGTTGTTTATATAAGATTAACAATTTGCGGTAAAAATGATAGACATAAAAGACTAAACCAAATCAAAATACATTGCATTTGTTTTCATATCATGGTTAATGCTTACATTATATCAATGTAGAAAAAATTTGCCAGCGATATCTATCAGTTTTTTCATGTCTTTTGACTCATTAAATAGAAAATCACCATCTTGTTCTTTGTATTCTTCTAATGTAAATAATACAATAGACAATTGAAGTTTACCCATGAGAATTTATGAAATCAAAAATCTAATCTGTATAAACACCAGACATTATAATGGCTTAGCAAATTATATGAAGATTACATGTTTTCATTAAACTATTCTTGGAGTATACCAGGTATCTTGCAAACACTTAATAAATGAATTAAAATTTTAAAAAAAATCATAAATGGGCGATAGTTTTACCACGGTAATAAAGGGTTGGCCTGGAGCTCCCCTTCTTATCGAATTGATAAAATCTTCAAAACATATACAACAAAATACTCCACTTTCGATTAAAAGTCCTTTAAATAATCATTCCTAAAACAAAATTGTGTTTAAAACTAAGGAGTATCTCCCTCGTGCATAGCTCTTTCATCAGCCGAGTTGTAGCCTTTCCGTCTAGATCCTTTTGGTTAGTTGGTCTCTATCAGCTTTACACGTATTTAGGTTTATGGACTCCCAAATGTTTTGAATTTATAAGCACTGAAGAGACATAAGTTGTCGAAATTCGCATATGCAGAATCCAAAATAACAGTAGCTTCGGTATTTTGTACTTTGTCAAGGGGTTCTCTTTATAACAAAAGTAAAACATACAAGTTAAAATATTTAGAGTCCCATTTTCAATGGTAAATAAAAGGATATGGAGTAAATGCACATGAGACAAAGTCTCTACAAATACATGGTAAAAAACAAGCAAAGGAACAACGCTTTTATTGTTGTTCTTCATCTTGAAGTCACCATGAGGCCTTCAACAATGAGCTTTGCTCATACCTCGTAGTAAGTTCAAGACGGCCCCTAGCACAAAACAAAAATTGCCAAGGGTTCCCTCTTATAATTTAATTTATACACACTGCTGAAATCATAAAAATTGAACAATGTTGAAGCAGAATACGTTTTTTTTTATTATTCAGATTTCATTTTTTGTCTCCAAAGTAATCGAAAGCTCCACTTTCCATTACAAAAAAACTTATAAGCCAGCATTCAAAAAAGATTTGGTGCTATGTGCCGTCTTGAACTTACGATGAGGTATGAGTAAAGCTTATTGTTGAAGCCCTCATGGAGACTTCAAGATGAAGAGCAACAATAAAAGCGTTGTTCGATGGCATAGTTTTGCCATGTATTTGTAGAGACTTTGCCTCATTTGCATTTACTCCATATCCCACCTTGTTCATTTTAGTAATACATATTTGTGAAATAAAACATTTGTAGTCACTAAAAATATACTGGGTTTCCTTTATAATCTAGTTTATACATATTAATGCAATCATAGGAAAAATTGTAGCAGAATGCTATTTTTTTTTTAAATTCAGTTTTTTCGTTTGGTTTTCATCGCAACCGAAAAGTCCAATATCCGTTACCCATCAATCTAAAAAAATGTTCCCTAAACATTTAGGTAAATATGCTGAAATCAAAACACCATTGAAAACAACTACTGAAATCAAAACATGTATAAAAAATGCAATTACGGATAGGTACATTGTTTACATTGCTGCTTAGTAGCTAGAATCTCCAAAATAGTACGTAATGAAGGATTATTGAGTAAATGCAAATGAGACCAAGTCTTTACAAAAACATGGGAAAACAAAGCAATGGAACAACGCTTTTATTGTTCCTCTTCATTCTTAAGTCACCACCAGGCTTTCAACAATACCTCATAGTACGTTAAAGACGGCCTCTAGCACCGGTTTGGTCGGAATTCAAAAATAGATGTCGAGCAACTCTACATCCTTGTTTTGTGACTCATGGATGCAGGGTTGTCAACAAACATAAAAATTAACAGGCAAAGTGTTTTTACAACTGCTGTCATCCGTTGCCCGACACAAGACAAATACAACATTAAAACAACCACAGTTGTATTCGTATTCGTGCTTCAGTATTCGGTTGCCGATGTATATTAATCAACCACAGAGCACTCATCGAATTAAAAGTAAGAGAACTTGGCAAAATAAAATCATGAGATGTGGGCACAATAATCAGGTGGCCGAAATAAAATTAGAATTCTTCACATCAAATTATTATTTTTAAATCAAAAACCAATCCTGAAAGTGTGTATCAACATTCATAATTATAACTATTACATGTTTAATATTAGTAATTAAACGAATATTCATGTTTGAACAATAACAACTTTGTAGCTATTCTTGTTATTAAATCATAACAAACATGAAATGTTAGCTTTATATCCTTCATATAATACATGTTCAATACTTAAAATTCCAAGCATTTCAGTCATATTTTGCTAAAATAAATGGGTATGATCTAGTACATACATTGACCTATACTCAGAACATGCAGAACATGAACATAACAGAGAAGCGGTTGCTGAGGAGATACGTGAACAAGATTTGCCATAATCATTTTGAAACAATGTTGAAATATTGAAAGTCCCACAAGTCCTACAAAACTTGACAAATCAATATGTCGATGCGAGATGATCTTGTGTATCAGGTGACTAACAATTCTGTAAAATAAGAATGAAATTCAAGCAGCGGTTCTTGAGTTGTGGCCACATGAAACTGTAACATACGGACGGTTAGACACACAAACGCAGACCCTTACTAAGTCCAACAGTCGCGGTGCAGCGAGGTTAACTAATCAAATATGGCGCTGAAAAATAAATTTAAGACTTCTGTTAACCCTTTAAATGTAAACCAAAAATTTGTGAAATAAGATAAGTGTATTGGTATTGTTATGCAAGCACGTCACAAATAAAATTAAACTTTCAATTAATTTCGGAAATGGCCATACATCTCATTTAAATTTATTGCAGTTGTAGTTAACATATGTGTTACGGTCTCATGTTAGGTAACTACATGTTCTTTCGTAATATATTTTAAAAAATGTCGGTATTTGATTAATGACATTCTCTGCCTGTGCTGGACGGTTTTTGAACAAATAACTGCGGCCAATTGATTGATTGATGTTTTACGCCAACTTCAGCAATATTTCAGCTATATTGTGGCGAGAACTGTTGAGTATATTGAACAATTTTAATTAATAAATAAAATATCAATATAAAAGCATATAGCTTTATACAAGTAAAAACAAATGTGTAAAATGTTAAAAACACAATAGAAGAAAGTTTGGTTGAACAGTAACAATATTAGACATTAGAAGCTTGTTTAAAATTGATCCATTTAAATCTTACTAAATAAATTGATTGCTTTTAAAAATTGAACGATTTTGTCGCCAGCGACGTTTGTAAATTGGTCTTTAAGACAATCAGAAGAATAAAAATCACGCCTGATATCGGCAACATTTACAGTCAATTAAAACATGTTGAATTGTATAAGGACAATTGCATGGAGTACATTCAGGTCGATCATCACTGTTGAGAATAAAACTATGTGTTGTTCTAGTGTGGCCAATACGATTGATTGATTGATTGATTGATTGATTGAATATTGTTTAACGTCTACTCAGCAATATTTCAGCTATATCAAGACGAGAACAAGTTTGTTAATAAATAATCACTTTGGGGTATGGAAAGGGCCATGGGACGGGAAATTCTGACTGCCACTGGACAAGTAGGGTGAAATCGTCAAGGGCGGGGAATTTAGCTTTGTAGCCGATCACCTACGGACCACCCCAAAAAGAGCTTACTACAAGGGTTCTTTAACGTGCAGGAAGCGTGGCATTTCTTCCAACACGTGGACCTGAGTTTACATCCCATCCGAAAGATGGGTTGTGTATTTATTAATCCCGCACAACCACGGAATGGGTCCTATTTCTATATCCCGGGACCCTCGGGGTCAGCCTCCGTTTAGGAGGGGTCACACCCCGCAAGCCGGAGATACTAGGTCCTTTTTCTATATCCCGGGGTTCCCTCGGGGTCCTCTGTTAGGAAGACTCATACTCCAAGCTCAGAGGATGCTGCGGGCCTATTCATAAGCCGGGACCGCGCACGGCGGGTGTCCAATACGACATCGGGTCAACACTACCTGTTCCCTACGGCTTTTACCACAGGAACCGACCTGTTTACCGACGTCTAACTGTATTCCATGCAGTTTATTATTTATTTGCAGATTCCATTTGGCCTACCACAACTTTAAAATGTATTTAACGATTAAAGGCTTCATGTCAGTGTACGGTACTGGACAATCCGCCATCTCGTCATCTAGAGCATCTTTAGCTTCATGGTCAGCAACTGTGTTTCCATAGATCCCCACATGACTAGGGATCCAAATATAAATCACTTCTTTGCCTAATGCTACAAGTGACTTGTAGAATTCTGCTATTTTCAAAATGATTGGGTGTTTTCTTTTCCAACTTTCAATTGCAAATAGGCATGAAAGTGAATCGGAACAATCATGAACTTTTTTGATTGCGATAAAGCTACAAATTTAAGTACTGAGTAAATAGCGTTAGCTTCAGCAGTAAATATGGAACTAGAGGATGGTAGTCGGAGAGATGATGTACGATCTCCAAACACGGCTGCTGAAGCCACCCTGTCTCCATCCTTGGAGCCATCTGTGTAAATTTGCAAGTATTCAGGATGTTCAGATTTAATTCTTGCAAAGTCCTGCTGGATAACCAGAGGATTGGTATCAACCTTTTTATGTTTGCGTAGTTCAAAATTAAATGTTGGCTTTGGATTAAGCCATGGAGGTTTTTGGAAGTTTCTATAGGAGCTATTTCATCTAAATTTATATTAGCAGATTCAAGGTGTGGTTTGATACGAAGACCAAAAGGTTTTATAACGTTTGGACGTTTTTCATAGTCAGCTTTGTGAAAAGGTTTGAAAACACAGTTGTGAGCAGGATTGCAAGGATACGCTTTAAGCTTTGTTGTCTATTGTAGACAAAGTTTAATACGTCTGTCTTCCAAAGATGGTTCATTAGCTGCAAAATAGAGACTCTCCACAGGAGAAGTTCTGAATGCACCCAATGAAAGACGCAAATCTTGGTGGTGAAAGGTGTCTAGTTATCTGATGTATGATTTACGGGCGGAACCGTAAATAAAACATCCATAATCAAGTTTTGATCGAATCAACGATCGATATAAATTTAATAAAACAGTGCTATCCGCACCCCAGTCGGTACTCGACACAACTTTTAAAATATCTAATGCCTTGAGGCATTTGTTTTTTAGCATTTTGATATGGGATAGAAATGAAAGTTTACTATCAAAAATTAAACCAAGGAACTTGGCCTCTTTAACAATAGTAATAGGGCTATTGTACAGTTTTAGCTCTGGATCTGGGTGCATTTTCCGTTTACAACAGAAATGCATTCCAACTGTTTTAGAACTGGAAAATTAAAAACCGTTTTCAACAACCCATTTTTCAATTCTGTTTAAGCAGAGTTGCAGTTGTCTTTCTATATTATTGATGTTTTTGCCACGATAGCAAATAAGAAAATCATCTACATAAAGAGATCCATCAATGTTATCTTTTAAAACCTGTGCAAACTATTTATTTTAATACTAAATAGTGTGACAGAGAGGATGCTTCCTTGCGGAACACCCATCTCTTTTTCAAACGAGTCAGAAAATGTAGAGTTGACTCTAACAATGAACTCACGATCCTTTAGAAAATTCTCAATAAAATTTGGTAAACTTCCTCTCAACCCCATATCAAAAAGATCTTTAAAAATACCATATTTCCATGTTGTGTCATATGCTTTTTCAATGTCGAAAAAGATGGACACTGTATGTTATTTCTTTAAAAATGCATTTCTGATAAATGTTTCGAATCGAACTAGATGGTCTATTGTTGTACGACCTTGTCGAAATCCATTTTGGATGTTCGACAGAAGACCGTTCGATTCGAGATACCAAACAAGACGGTTGTTTATCATCCGTTCCATTGTCTTACAGACACAACTAGTTAATGCTAGCGGTCTGTAATTAGATGGTTCGGAATGATCTTTACCCGGTTTTGGAATAGGTACTATAGTTGCTTGTTTCCACATAGGTGGTAGTTTCCCTGTTTCCCAAATATTATCAAAAAGGTTTAAAAGAATTTCCAGAGTTGTTAAAGAAAGATGTTTGATGAGTTGATAATGGATATCGTCAGGGCCACATGCCGTGTCATGTGCCTTATCCAAGGATTGTTTCAATTCATCCATCGAAAACAATCTGTTGTATTCCTCTTTTTAGATTTAAAGTTAAGTTTGTTTCGTTCCTTTTGTTCTTTAATTCCTTGGAATGTGGGTCCTAGATTTTTAGAAGAAGAATCTTTCTCAAAAGTTTCTCCAATTTCATTTGCAATATCTTTTTCAGATGTTAAAATAACTTGTTCGTTTTTGATGTGATGGACATTTGCTTTCCTATTTCTACCTGCGTCACCAACGGTGACCGCAGGTCTAGGAGCCGCTCGACTCCGTCCGTCCGTCCGTCACGCTTTGGGGGTACCAAGTTTGTGTAATCTGAAACTCTGACACCTTATACCTGATGCTTTTGAAACTTTGCACAGTTGTTCTGAACACATTGAAGATGTGCACCGTCCCTTGTTGAACTTATGCATTGATGAACTTAGTCAATTTTTCATTAAATTCATTAAATTTTAACATTACAGTGCTGAGTTTGTGTAATCTGAAACTCTGACTCCTTATATCTGGTGCTTTTGAAACTTTACACAGTTGTTCTAGACACGATGAAGATGTGCACCTCCCTTTTTTGGCAGATTTGGAAAAAAATGTTGAATTTATGCATTGTTGAACTTAGTCATTTTCAGCATATTTTAACATTACAGTGCCTGGTTTGTATAATCTGAAAGATTACATTTCTGACTAAATACCTTTGGAAGTTTTTACTGTTGTTTGAACACATTGGTGATGTGAACCTCCCCTTTAGGCCAGTTTTGATTTTAAAAAATGTCAAATTTATCTATTATGTAACTTTTACTTTATTCTATCATATTATATCATCATGGTACTCCGTTTTTGTCCAAAGACGTTGCAGAGTTTTGAACGCATTGACCATGGGCAGCTATTCTTGAATTTTTGCATTGCTTTCATATGTTTTCTCATAAAGATTCAAAGTATGTGTTTATTTGAATTTCACCTTTGCTGACGTGATATGGACTATTTTCATTTTATGCTTTCTTCAACTTTGTACATTTAGTTTTGTTTTTTTCTTCTTTTTTTTTGTCTATTACAGTAATAGGGCATCTTCGCTAGCCAAGGGTTTCGATCCGCTTCTCTGCTCTTCACCCTTGGCGGATTGCGGCACAATTTGTGAAACATCAGCTTCTCTGCTCTTCACCCTTGGCGGATTGCGGCACAATTTGTGAAACATCAGTTTCAAATTATCTCCCTTTAAAGTAAGAGTTTCAGTATGATTTATTGTAATAATAAATGATTATTTATTGCCTCTAATAATACAACAATTCACAATATATTTGACTTCAAGGAAATAACCCTTCAAAAGTAAAGAAAGATAATTAAATCATGGAAATTTTGCAAAATAGAAAAATCACTAAACGCCATATTTTAAGTTCTATTGTTTTGAAATATATTCAAAATCTGTATGTAAGTTAATTAATTGGCTGCAGTGAAGGTTAACTGCAACCAATCAAAGACGAGGATTTGAGACTACAGAAATCCAGCTTGATCTGCCAAGGGTGAAGATGAGAGGAGCGGATCGTAACCCTTGGCTAGCGAAGATGGTAATAGGGTTGAACTTAAAATAATCTCAATTATATATATAACTTGCATTTGAAGAATTTTTGGTAATAAGGTAAATGAATACTTGTTTGAATTGGTAAACATATACATGATATTCTGTTAGATTGAAAGAAGAAAAAAAACACTTTCTAAGTTGAACATGAGTGACGGCGACGCAGGTCCAGACATGTAATTGGTCTTGTTACCTTTCATTTTTGGTATCATATTCCATACTTTGTTCATAGGGGTGTGGCAATTTAATTTAGAGACGAAGTTGCGCCAAGAAGTGCGTCTTCTTTGTTTAAGGGTTCTTCGAGCTTTTGCACGAAAAACGCGAAAATTGCCAAGATTGTCCGTCGTTGGATTTTTATTGAAAAGTTGCTCTGCCTTTTTACGATATTGCAGAGCATCATCACAGTCATCGTCATACCAGGGTTTCCCAGGACGTTTTGGGTTTGCC
>MJUU01003462.1:97245-110798 GCA_002080025.1 Modiolus philippinarum | reverse complement strand
AAGTCGTCGTGTACTTTCCAGGAGAAGTCCAACAATAGAGATGGGTCAGTTATAGTTAGGTCTATAGCTGAGTAAGTCCAATTTCCAGGATATAAATGGGTGTTTGCACGAAAAACGCGAAAATTGCCAAGATTGTCCGTCGTTGGATGTTTATTGAAAAGTTGCTCTGCCTTTTTACGATATTGCAGAGCATCATCACAGTCATCGTCATACCAGGGTTTCCCAGGACGTTTTGGGTTTGCCAAATTTTTCGGTATAGATTTATCTGCAATGGAAAGTATTTTTTCACTGAAAAGACTTAAGGGAGCAAGAACATCTTCAAACAATTCAGATTTCAATTCTTCTCTACATAAATTTTCATAGAGTGACCAATCAGCTTTATCAAATTTAAAGCGCTGTGGCTTTTCTCCGGTAGTAGAATAAAGATGTTGAAGAATGATCGGAAAGTGATCACTACTACAGAAGTCGTCGTGTACTTTCCAGGAGAAGTCCAACAATAGAGATGGGTCAGTTATAGTTAGGTCTATAGCTGAGTAAGTCCAATTTCAAGGATGTAAATGGGTGTTTGAACAGTCATTAAAGATACATAAACTTTCCTGCGACATCATGTCTTCAATCTTTTTACCTCTGTCATTCAAAGCAGAACTGCCCCACAATGGATTGTGCGCACTGAAATCACCCATTATTATATATGGGGAGGGCAGTTGGTCTGTCAAGTTTTTAAGTTGACTCAGACTGGGGTTGAAATATGGTGGTAAATATACAGAGCATAATGTGATGTTTTATCCAAAGTAATTCTCACTGCAAGAGCCTGAAGATCGGTAATTAGATCAACAGTACTGTGGACAATAATGTTGTTGATAAGAATGGTTTAGCCGCCAGCAGCTCGTTCATTCTCAGGTACATAAGTGCTGAAGAGGGGGAAGTTCTTTACATTTAACGTATCACGTTTCTTCAGGTGCGTTTCCTGAAGACAAAATGCCACAGGATTAAAAGCTTGAATTAATAAAGTAATTTCAATAAAATTAATCTTAAAACCTCGGCAATTCCATTGAATTATATTGTTCATTTTAGTCGTATTGGTAAGATATTTCCCTTTCGGGAAACCGAGGGATGACGAGACGATGGACCACTTACAGACGAAGACCTACTGTGTGGTCGTTCACTTTCGATGTTGTTATAAGGTTCGGATGTATCCATGTGGGAATCTAATGGTCCCCAAATGCTAACATCCCACCACGATTTTTGGCGTGGACCGGATGTTTTAGATGTGCCAGTGTCTTCGTCTGAAGACAGGCTTTCATATCTATTAGATGTGCTAACAGATGATTTCTCATGTCTGCTCTGTCTTTGGTTATGTGCCTTTTTTGATATGATTTTATCAGCAGATGATGAACGTTCTGCTGATTTAGGTAAATGAGAAGAATGTTTACTTTTCGTTTGCTTTGGAGACGATTGTACTTTAGTAGAAGTTGAAGGTTGTGTTGACTGGGTTGCTGTATTATCTGGTTTTTTTTGTTTAAATTTAGTTGGTGTTAGAATTTGTTCTTTAGGATCTGTTTTAACAGACAATTTTTGGGGGTTCTTTTTGTCATATGGCCAAGTCAAAATTGTTTGTGTCTCCATATGCGATAAAAGGGTCGCTGCCTAACTTTATCTGCATATGAAGAAGTTGCTGTTTTAACTGTGTTGGTTGATGAAATTTGACGGGCTTCGGTAAGAAATGTTTCTTTCTGTTTTAATTTTTAGAATTTCTTTTCTTTGATATAAAGTGGACAGTCTCTCGAGGATGACATATGCTCACCGCTGCAGTTTGCACATTTCAGTGCATTACTACAGTTAGTGCCCTGGTGTCCCTCTTCCCCGCATCTAAAACACTTCAGCTTGCCCCTACATTGGTTGGTACCATGTCCACACTTCTGGCAAGTGAAGCATCTTACTGCGTTTGGAAGGAATTTGTCCACTTTTATACCAAATGGGCCAATTTTGATGATGTAGGAGGAACTGACGTGTTGAAAGTTAAAAGAAAAGTATTAAGTTTAACAATGCTTCCTGATTTTTTGGAAATGAATCTTTGTACTTTTGTAACTCCTTGTGATGATAGTTCGTTACAAATGTAATCATCATCAAGATCTGAGAATTACTGACTTTTATCTCTCATTATACCACGACTGCTATTAAGGATTCTGTTGGGGGATGCCGAAACTTTAAATTCTAATATTTTTGACAATTTTAGTAAGTTTTCACTTTGAACTTTAGAGATTGCTTCAATTAATGAATCACCTGATCTCATCCTGGACACGTTTTTCACCGTTCCGGCAATGCTTTGAATAGTCTTTTGTATAGCAAAAGGGTTGAGTTTTGATATTGGTTTATCAGGTGATCCAGTCAACACAATTAATTTTGTCCAACTGTTATCTTCAACTTCTGGGATGGAATACGTAGATTTTCTTTTTTTATTTGGAACAGGTTGGTTTTGAGGGGTTTGTTGTGCCATGCAATAAGAAAGGAGATTTCACCATCTTTGTCACCCACCCACCACGGAGTGTCAACAGGGGCGATACTTTGATTCTAGGGATCTCCACCAGAAAGTATCAAGTGTTCAAAAGATGGTATACTCAAGTGGAGCGTAACCATCAGGCACTGATGGAAAGCATACTACTTGACTGACCCATGAGCAACCGCCTTCTCCAGTACCCCTACACTGTATTGATGGTTTAAATCAAGACAAAAATGTTACAAACAAGTAACTTAAGCTCAAGTGGGAAAGATATACTGAAGGGCTTGGCATGACCAGCTAATTGATTGGACCGGGCCAATCCGACCTCCCGTTTAGATGATATCAGAGCCAAAGTAAGACATTGATCCTGTATTCTCAGTCCAACGCGTATTTAATGGCCGTAGCGGGAGTCTGAACACAGGCTAGCACCTACCAGGATCTCGTCAACCACCGACACGGGTCTCGACCCACGGCAAACGTATCGCCTCTGTTAGGAAGACTCATACTCCAAGCTCAGAGGATGCTGCGGGCCTATTCATAAGCCGGGACCGCGCACGGCGGAACTGCGGCCGAAATCTGCTATCAAATGTTCAACATTATTTAAAATTATATTTATATACACTATACACAAATAACAACTTTTTATTACATATTTTTATTTATAGAGAGATAGCGTCCAATAACCTCACATCATCAAGAAGGCGGTAAAAATGCCAATTAGAGAAACAAAAAAAGAAAAGAAAAATGACCACTTTATGAAGATTTTACATGAAACATGGGATTAATATGTGAGTATTTTCAAAGCAATAATTCAAATTGAAATTTAAATTAAAATTAAAGCCGAGTTACACTCTACATAAACCTTATCCTTTTTATTACTAATCAGATACGTTACGGAGAAATACAAGATGAAAATCAATTCCCAACTATTCAGGTAGGTATATGTATATATTATAAGTAAAAAAAGACTCCAACAACATTACCCCTTAAGCTTATTGAAAAGTTTACTTGTACTTTTGTTATTTAAAACCAACTTAGTACTAAATTAACAGCCTACACATATGAAAATGGTGATGTAACAGACGGTTTATTTTAAGAAAACAGTCTTTCACCATTATAATAGCAGCTCTAAACTCAAAAATATTTTAATTTGTTTAAAAGTGCAAACGTTTCAATCTATTAAAGCGTCTTGCTTTTTTACATTCATTAAAAGATGAAGATGATGGCCACCATTAAATAACTTTATGAAGAAGAAAGCTTATTGAAATGAGGTTATAATGAGAATAATGAAATAACATGTAATTTTATGTGTACTTTTGTTTCTATGTATAAACTATGGAAATGTGACTGCTCAATGATGAACCATCATACTGCACACCGATGTTGATTGATATTTCCAGGGCTCGTCCCTTCCACACTTACATTAAATTTAACCAAATCCCTTTTGGTTGTCAATTGGCTACAATCATGTCCGTCAAGTACAATAACACAATTACAGCACTTCTTTACTCGATCAATATAGGGTCTAGAGGAGCGTCAAGCCTAATATTGAACTTGGGTAAAACCTCGTTCAATATTATATTATTGCTCCGTTTAAACAAATTTCGAATTTCTGTCTCGTAGAAGTGCCATAATTGTATAATATTGGTCTCGATTATAATGAATAAACTTCAAATAAACAATGTAAATTTTCTCAGTTTTACAGTTTAAATTTGCTTCGAAGATGAAGTACATTTATTCAGGGAAGTTGTAAATCCTTTTTTTAACTTAGTTAAGCGTTTCTAAACAGAAAAGCCAATATCAGCTAAGGACAGAGCTATACGTGAGGGAGATATTTAGTATTAAACAAAAGGGTCAAAATAAAATTGGTTTTCTGGTCAGCACTGAAGTTTTTGGTTTGTGAATACCATCGAAGACTAACAATCCACCAGCAGATGCATCAGCCCAGCTGAAATTAATAACAAAATACAGAAGTTGCTGTGAATTTAGTTTCTGCATATAGTTATTTCGGACAAATTATGTCCCTTCAGTGCATATGAAAACATTTGTACATAAATGATATGAAACGATTTTCTTTCAATCACCGAAAAAACTGCATTTTGAAAAATGGCTCGCGAATCTATGTACTTGGTACTTCATTTGCTAAACTTGGTAATAAATACTTCTTTCTGACTGTTTTTGGATTTTTGCTCCTCATATCATTTTATTCTAATGCTGCCGATGAGAGGTCTTGTATATAATAACAAAATGTACTGTTTATCAAGCAACTTTGGTATTCTTGAACTTAGTTGGCTATTATATACTTATTTATATTCAAAGTGAAATTAAAAGTTCTAAATGCAATATCACATGTTTTGTTACATATCTAAATTTTCAATCTACAATTAATGTTATTATGTTTTCTCCTGTACAGTCGCAGCGACATCAATATTCTTTAAATAGTAATGTCATAAAACAAGAACTATATACACAAAATAAAACGAAAAGTCAATTTCCATACGACAAGATAACAAATTTATTAATGTTTTAGAATATGCATTGAAATCTTAAAATTAGCTCGACGAAACATTGTTCCAATAGCTTAAAAAGTACTTTTATAATTGCACTTGATCGGAAATAAGGGCAATATTGTACAATCTTGTCTTAAAATTGCTACAATTTACGTCGTAATATGATTTGAAGGATAGTCAATCAGGGCAAAAAGGCGAACACATTTTGAATCATGAAGTTTCTTGCAACTTAAATCCCCACCCCACCCCAAAAAGGATTAAAAACCCAAATAATATAATTATTATTTTCTGATGCATTCTTACCCTTTATGACTTGAAAAATCTCTTGAAATTCCTTTTTAAGCATGTCAGAATCATCTATTTCATATAAGGACTCTTCCCTAAAAATCAGACCTTTATGACCAAAAATATCTACTGTTGGACTTTGAAAATTTACCTGAAAAACAGCATTTTGTGCACTTACAACTTAATTTCCATCTCCATCTTTCTTTTCAACTACATTTAACATATGTAAATGGCAAAATTTCGACTGCAACGTTTCCCAAATTTATATCTTATTGAGAATTGCATGTAAGATAGGTATGTTTAGTTTATACCCAGTCTCTCTCTTAACCCATATCTCCTCATCAGACTAGTAATTTCCACAAAATTGTATAACAGAATAGTCTCGAACTGATAAATTTTTTTTAATGGATTTTTTATATCTGTTATGATTTTGGAGTAACAAATTCAAAAGACACCATGTACCCCTATGTTTAATTTAGCCAAAATTGGGGATATTTGCAAATGTTTGTGATACTGTTAAATTTCAAACAATTGGTCGCGTATCTTCAGTGAAGATTTTTGAAAAAAAAACTTTGAGAGTGATGAACGATGGACGCATCACATGATTCTAATAGTTGAAGTTTTGTAAGACCAGTTGATCTTAAAAAGGTTAAACTAAGTTCAGCCGAAAATTGATGTCTATACTTTGCATCAAGGTTGACCTAGTAAGAAACCAGACGAATAATAAGACATTACTTCATTTGTGTCAAGGCAAATGTATATCATCAGCCTACCATCCTGAAACTGTCTAATATTTATAAAGATAATAATCAGTTTTCTGTTTTATGACAAAAAATGATGAAGCCTTGATAAAGTGTTTCCTTAAAGGACGAGGCGACATTCCGAAGTCACATTTTCAATTTTTTTTTTTTCAAATCGAAATTGAAAACGACGCAATACATATCGATAAAACAACCCCTGGCTAGTCATTCTTAGTAATGCTATCTCAATTCAAAATCATTCTGAGAGTTATATTAAAAAGCCATTAGCTACACGTTTTGACAAAATGGAACGGTAACGCCAGATCAACATACAGGAAGTATCAGTGAAAAGTATGCTTTAGGGAGTGCTTCATTGTCTAGATCCACAGACCATTCTAAACAATCGATTCTCTGTATGTATTGTTGACAAGTGGCGTTAGAGTCAAAACTATTCATTTTCTTTTCCAAGGTATAAATTGAAACAGTTAAATGTTCATTTACTTTCATAAACCAAAATGTTAAATGTTTATGAAATCTTCGAGTCTTCATAAAAATTTACCAATACAATCTAGCAAATGGACCCAAAATTTATAAATTCTAAAAACGACACTGTCAATGTTGTCAATTGTTTAACGCAATTTGTGGGAACATTTAAGTTTTAGTAGCGATCACGGAAGCATGGACGGGGACATGTGAAATTTTTGTTTCTTACTTTGAGCTCTTGCAAAATATAGAAAACCGAGTAAATGAGGGGATAGGGATTTATGTGACCAAGAAATAACGATGGAAGAATTGACCAAAGCTGTAAAAAAACTTAAAGAAGAGAAATCACCTGAGGAGGACGGAATAGTTTTTTTAAAGAATTTTCAATACTAATACACTTTGTAGTTCACAATAGATTGGAGTAATATTACACTTCTTTTTAAATCGGGGGAACGGGAAGATATTAAAAATTAGGGACCAATTAATTTACTGAATTCAGATTATAAAACTATTTCAAAAGTATTATTATTATTTTTCTCGATCAGCAAAAAGCTTTCGATCGGGTTGAATGGGGATGGGTGAATTTGTGTCTGAAAAATTTTCGATTTGAAGGAAAATTCATAGGATGGGTAAATATGCTTTTTTAGGAATTCCAAAACCTGTGTTCAGACAAATGGATTTATTTCAGAACTTGTTAGTCTTACTCGATCAATCCGCCAGGAGTGTCCAATTGCACCGATGCTGTACATATTGCAAGCGGAGCCATAAGAGACACCCTTAAGACTTTACCAAATATAGAAGGGATACAACTTCCAGCTCGAGTAGGGGAGGGTATGGAGGCAAAATTGATCATGTTCGCGGATGATACTCAACTTCTTAATAAAACTGAAAGCTCTATTGAAGAAATGTTTCAGGTGATTGAAATTTACGAAAAGGCATCAGGGTAAAAATTGAACATGAATAAAACTTTAGGGAGATGGCGAAACAAGAAACCAATTTAAAAAAAAAAAACAAGTGGTCAAAACAACCAGTGAAAGAATTAGGGGTTATGCATGGATATGGGTCAGACTTGGATAAAATTTGGTTGGAAAAAACAAAATTAAGTCGTGTTTGGATGTTTGGGAGTCGAGAGATCCGACATTTGATTGGAAAGTTTTAATTATTAAATCGTTTGTATTATCGGCGATAGGCTTTGAAATTGAAATGCGGGGAATACCGGATAAATATGATCGCGAAATAAATAAACCAATTTGGGATTTTGTATGGGATGGGAAAACTAATCAGATTTCTCGTGAAGTCTGTTGCCAGCCAAAATCGAAAGGGGGTATGGGAATGATTAATCTTTTTATCAAATCGAAAAATATTAAAAGTATGCATTGTTTAATTAATTCGGATCGAGATAAGTGGAATGCCATAGGTAAATTTTGGCTTACATCACATGAGGAAAAATTGTATACGGATTTTTTTCTTATGCACATGTTCAAGCACTGAGGGTCTGACAACCTACGTCTCCCTGTTTATTATCAAAATCTTTTGGAATTATGGACGGATTTCAAAAACTTCAAGAATTTTCAACAAAAACTGAACTTCTTGAACAAAATTTTTTCGGAAATTCTAAAATTAGATTCAATGGCAATGTTTTGTTTGATCCTAATTTTTCAAAAAGCGGGGTTAAAAAGGTTAAAGATGTGTGGGATATACTTGCGAACTCATTTAAAAATACTGGGGAAATATTAAATAAGCTATCAGATAAAAGGAATTGGATATCGCAGACCTGTTTACCACTACGATTTTGGTGTAGTCTCTACGATTTTTGACTTCAAATTACGACCTACGCTTTTAACCACGATTTCTACGCTCTGACGCTAACGAGGTTGAAAACATTATTTGGGTTGAAAATTTTCTGCATCCGGTTTCAGAACCTTTCCTAACTGTTCATTAAATGTGGCGGAACTCTCTAAGGAACCTCAAAACATTTTTATGGGTCTCGTTGGCGCTTTGAACAGGCCACCATAGCGCCCTTATAACATTGATATATTAGTTTTTATCATCCTAAATACCGAAGTAACTGTGAATTTAAATTCTGCATATGCGCATTTCGACAACTTATGTGTCTTCAGTGCAGATAAAATATAAACGTTTGGACGACCATAAACTCAAAGATGTTTAAAAAACTGATAGAGAACAATTAACCAATATGATCTAAATGTAAAGCCAAAATCAACTAAGGACAGAGCTTTGCATGAGGGAGATACTCCTTAGTTTTCAACAAAATTTACATGAATTTAGATATTACAAGGTCCCAACTAGAATCGGCTTTCGGGTCAGCACCGAAGTACTGACTACTGGGCTATTGAATACCCTCGGGGACTAACAGTCCACCAGTAGTGACATCAAGCGATTCTCCCAAAGTTTCAAAGGCAATAACTTTCTTTCAAGATTTAAAATGAGATCAAATGGATAAAAATAAACATCTATTGCAATTTCTCTTTCCGATAAGGTATTCAAAACAGAATAATAATTACACAAAAAGTCGTCAGAAAAATTTAGAAACTGGGTCGTTGATATATCCTGCAGAGCTTTGACGTTTTCACATTATGACGTCATAAAAGCTACCAAAGGCTGCTGCAAAATTTAAAATCAACATTATTAAGAGTATTTCGGTCAAAA
Source organism: Modiolus philippinarum (assembly GCA_002080025.1). Lineage (NCBI taxonomy): Eukaryota > Metazoa > Mollusca > Bivalvia > Mytilida > Modiolidae > Modiolus > Modiolus philippinarum. Next base: position 101,610 of record MJUU01003462.1, on the reverse strand, counting down.
TATTCATCCAGTTACAAAACCTTTGCCAATAAAATGATAAAAAAATGTAAAACATGTTTTTATGCTTACAATTGTTGAAAAGGCGAGAATGACATGTATGCTGAAATTCCCGCGCAACTTTGGGAGAATTTGAAAACTCACTTCATTAATTACAAATCTAAAATACAAAATAAAGGATGATAAACAAGTTATCGGGCTTTTGACAGCTGATGTATTGTAAAATATCAACCCGCTTACTCGCCCCTGTGCTTCATATTCTGGCTCACGGGTTGATATTTTACGATACATAGCTGTCAAGAGCCCGATAACATATACATATTTACGTTCAGTGAGCAATATTTCAGTTATATCAGGACGAGAACAAGTTCGTCAATTCAAAAAATATAAGTAAAAGAAGATTGATTGATTGATTGAATATTGTTTAACGTCTACTCAGCAATATTTCAGCTATATCAAGACGAGAACAAGTTTGTTGATAAATAATCACTTTGGGGTATGGAAAAGGCCATGGGACGGAAACTCTGACTGCCACTGGAAAAGTAGGGTGAAATCGTCAAGGGTGGGGAACTTAGCCTTGTAGCCGATCACCTACGGACCACCCCAAAAAGAGCTTGCTGCAAGGGTTCTTTAACGTGCAGGAAGCGTGGCATTTCTTCCAACACGTGGACCTGAGTTTACATCCCATCCGAAAGATGGTTTGTGTATTTATTAATCCCACACAACCACGGAATGGGTCCTATTTCTATATCCCGGGACCCTCAGGGTCAGCCTCCGTTTAGGAGGGGTCACACCCCGCAAGCCAGAGATACTAGGTCCTATTTCTATATTCCCTCGGGGTCCTTTGTTAGGAAGACCCATACTCCAAGCTCAGAGGATGTTGCGGGCCTATTCATAAGCCGGGACCGCGCACGGCGGAAGTAAAAGAAGAAAGATACATTGGTGAATATGACAACAAGTTTTGATTGCAACTGAAAAATGAGAGATATGGGTAGGGGCAGGAAATTTAGCCTTATATACTACCTCAGCGAGTCTGCTTTTTTAAAAGAGGAATACAGAAGGAATATTTATACTACACTGTGTTGCTCCATACTATTTCTGTTCAGTGGTTCGAGGTTATTCTTTCTGTATTAGAACCCGACTACCCCGTATAGAAAAGGCATTCCCTTCTCCTACACCTGGGGAAGCGCTCGGAATCTACCGTCGGTAGAGGGAGCTCCTGAAAAACAAATCAGGTACCAGGAGTATCCATGTGATCCCAGCATGTACATGCCTTTATTCATGTTTATTTTATACAGAGTGTACAAACTAGTTGCAAATAATTAAATAATTGCTAATGACACGCATAAGAAATTCATCAGACGACATTATTCAAAACTGTAACTGGTGTATTGCAAGAACCATCTGGGGAAAATCAATTCAGAGGGGCTCCCTGTGCAGAGCTGCCGGGCACGTGCTCAAGATTTGAATAGGGGAATATCCTGTGTATGCCGGGTAGTTTTGTCATTATACGGAAAGCCTGGTCGTGAACAATTGTTGAAATAATGTGTAGATAAACACCTCGCCATATGCAGTGTAAACATAGACCCCTCTATATATTCCGTACAAGAGTCCGTCTGGGAGTCGTATAGAAGACTAAATTTCCTGTCCGTACCCATTTTGGAGTGACATTCAAAACTTGTCCAAGTTGTCCTTCCACATTGATTTCTTTCTTGCTTTATTTAATTTTGACTTGATAAACTTGTTTTTGTTATCAATAAATCCATCTAATGAGACAGATTTAAAACCACGAAGATAGATGCACTTCACGGTATCTGAACCGGGCCCTTCTCCACATGGTGGCAAGGGGAGTGCCTTGTCTATGTGGGGTTGGCGGATCATGCTGCGGAGATCCTAACAGCGAACCATTGTAGTAGAACTGTTGGGAGAAACGTCACGTCCTCAGCAGTCTGAAGACCCCTTTCTATATTTTTCATTATAGCAGACTCACTCACTTAAAATGTTAAATTTTCTGCCCCTACCCATTTCTGCAATTTTCCAATGCTAATCAAAACTCGTCCACTCCATCTTTATCACATTAAATTACGACCCCTTCTTCATTTTTTGTCAAGAGCAAACTGACTGGAAAGGGGGGTCGGGTTGGTTAAGACTAAATTTCCTGGCCCTACCCATTTTCTAGTGGCAATTGAACTCAGAATCATTGCTCACTGGACATCAAGAAATAAATGCACGTGAACATTTTACAATTAGCCAACATTGACACACTTGCGTAGGGTCCGAAAAATGAAAGTATACAGGGTCTTTTTACCTCTTTTATATACACATGGTAAACTACTCTTTCAGGGCAAAAACTACGCTTTTATTCGTCTTAGACTACTCTTACGTGCTAAAATGGGTAAACAGGTCTGTTATCAAAATATAGTCGAATTAAAGCAGCCTTTACGCAAGATATGATAAATAACTTCAAGTCAAATAATGTTATCAATAAGTCGAGTACACCGTTTAGAATTAAAAACAATTTACAATTTGTAAGGAATAAAACTGGTGTTGTCATAGAAACTGTGGATATAAAGTTATCCAGTGTTTTTATGGAAGCTCTGTAATTCAAAACTCTCAGAACAAATGGGAGTTATTATTTAATTATGAATTTAATTGGGAAAACATTTGGATTAATTTAAATAAAAACTTTGGGAATAGGAAGGCAAAATAACTTCAGTTTAAGGTTATTCATAATATAGTATACACTGAAGAATTACTTTAAATGAAAAAATCGAATGGTGCTTGTCATTTTTGCGGAGAAAGGAAAACTTTATTGCATCGTTTTTGTAACTTGTTAATTAATTGATGAAGTTTGGTCTGATATTTTTTCAAAACTTCAACACAATCTGCGATAGCAGAGATATTGATTATTTTCAAAAATCAGATCAGTTCTTAATTTTTGGAACAAGCATCCTGGACACAAAAATTAATACAGATTTTTTTTAATTATTGACACAATATTAGTAACAGTAAAATGAGCAATTCGGAAATGTAGAAATATTGTACAATACCAACGGAAACTTATCACAAAAGCGTCTATTATCCGTATGAAACTGAACTTCAATTTGTTATAAGCCATATGGGACAAAAGTCTGGTAACCACATGTGAAAGACCTTACTGTAATTCTTCGGATTATTATTATTATTAAGGTTTTTCACCACAGTCAAAGTCCTTATTAAGGTCTTTCCCACTACAGGGGAAAGACCTTATTGTATTTCTTATAATTATTATTATTATTAGGTCTTTCCACTTTCCAAGTGGAAAGCCTTTAGTTTTTTTTCTGATTATTTTTTTTTATTTTTATTCTTCCGCCGTTCTTCGATCATTCCGTGTATAGTCATTTCGCGAGATGTCGGAAAGATTTTTGGTATATGATATTGTTAAGTGATTCTGCATTTAAAACTGACCCCGTTTAATTGAACACTTTTCGCGAAGGGAGTGATCTCCCCTAACACTGTTTTGCTTGTTATCAGATCTCCTCATAAAGCGTAACCGATATAAAAAAACTGAGGTGAGGAAAATGTTGGACTCATCTTCAGGACGAATTATCATGCAAAAAAAATTATTTGGGTCGCGACCTCGGTTACGCGTTTTTGACCCCTAAATATGTCGATTTCTCAAAGTTGTCGGATTTTGATGAAATTTGGTTTCCAGGTAGCTTTTTTAGTCCTGATTACAAAAATATGGTCAAAAATATTTTTCATTTTCAAAATGGCGACTATTTGAAATTTTCTTATCGCGATAACTCGCAAACGATAAAAAATTTATTAAAACATTATATAGCAAAAATGTTCCTCTCATTGAGATCTACATTTGATTCAATTGAACGAAAACTCTGCGACGAACCGTTTTTCAGTTATAGCCCTTGATGCGTTTCCGTAAATCGGTTTCTTGCGAATAACTTTTAAACGCTTACAGATAATATAGTAAACATATATGTTTAAAGTGATCAGCATGAAAAGACCTTCAATTTGAGTACCAGGTTGAAGGTCATCGGTGACCTTTGACCTTGACCTTTGACCTTGTTAGCATATAAACCCAATAACCGTAATAGATAGCTGAAAAATTATATCAGCAAAAATGTTCACCATGTCAAGGGCTACATTTGATTCGTTTGGACCGAGGCTCTCCGGTGACTCCCCAAAGAGTTATTGCCCTTGACGCGTTTCGGAAATAGGTTTTTTGCGTATAACTTTTAAACCTTTACAGATAGTATGGTCATGTAACATATCAAATTAATCAGTAAGAAGAGACCTTCAATTTGATCCCAAGGTCAAAGGTCATCAAGGTCATCGGTCAAGGTCATAGCCAATTTTTACGTTTTTTTT
>MJUU01003462.1:69570-81969 GCA_002080025.1 Modiolus philippinarum | reverse complement strand
TAGGGCAATCATTTTCACGAATTGAATTTGAAAAATATTTGATTCCAAATTTGGTAAATTTCCTGAAATTGTCAAAGACCACTAATTTTTCGAAATTTTACATTGAAACCATAGTTAAAAAATTTGTTAGAATTAGAAGAAACATTTCATCAATTTGATTTCCAAAATATAAAATTCCAAGTTTGGTAAAATTCCTGAAAGTTTCAAAGACTACTTATTTTGTGGAATTCTGCCGTACAACCATATATTCTTTAATTCCTTATGGTAAAAATAGTGACTCTCAATAGTTTAATTTCAAAAATGTTAAGAAAAATTATACCCAGGGTCTATAGTTGTTTTCTGTATCAAACAGGGGTGCGGGGATCACTGTCGTTTCCGACAGTCATTACTCTAGTTTTAATGATGATTTCAACAAGGCATACGATATGAAAACTCAAACAGAACACAAGATGGTAATCCTCTACCGTCCCTTCAATTTTGAAGATCATCTTACCATCTATATTGAGGAAATTGTCTTTTTCATGAAATGTTTAATATTTTTATCCTATAATTACAAAGGAAAGATAATAATTAACAACTACAATGGCCGTGAATTACAATCACATGCTAAAATCCGCGAGCGAACAGCACTTGAAAAAGCACATAACACCCCAGAGACCAACATTAACTAGCAAAAGCAAGCGGTTGGGTTAAACCGGTTTATGGGTACCCAAAACCTCCCTTTTTATCCCGTTTTCCTATAGTATGATAAACATACGAATAAAACCCAATACAGGTAGACTACTAACTCTAGAACCACTAGCTTTAAAAGGAAAAGAATTCAACAAAACGCAATTTAGATTGATTGGTATTTTACGCCAACTTCAGCAATATTTCAGCTATATTGTGGCGAAAACGTAATTTAGACAGATGGGTCAAAGAGTGCACACCGCTAAACCGTCTTTCAGCTGCCAGCTCAAGGAACTTAAGTTTGCTGGCAAAACACTGTTGCAATACGAAAGAAAAATTAAACTAACGTCCCAGTTTTTTTACCGCTTTCTCACCGAATTTACAACATTTTTATAAAATCGAGGACGAGAAAACCCCTTTGTCATAAGCTATTTGCGGGTGGCATTAGATTTAGATATCAAATGTTCATATTTTATGTTTAACTTTATAAAAGTATTTAATAATTTATGGAATCTGTAACCTTGATGTAAAAGTTCGGATGTAATAGTCAGGTAACGCTCATTAAAATCGTCGAGGGTAGAAAAACGCGAGCGAATCGTTCAAGTTGAGATATGTACACCTCGGAGGATAGAGTTACAGGAACGTCGCCGTCAAGAAATGGGTAATTAGCAATAGTGAAATTAGAATCAACCCTTTTATCAGAGATTTCAGTTTTTATTTTACCATAGTAAATAATGATAGGGGCAATTTTTTGAATCATTGTTTGCTAAATTAAGTATCAGTTCTTGTAGATAACTGATTTCGACATAATATAAAAACGTGGGATTGTCAATAGTAAGGATTTCCTCAATGTACCTAATTGAAATTTGAAGTAAGTTTATCACTGTTTGGTACAGTTCAATTTTGTGATTTTTTCATGTAGTATTATTCGAAGCTGCCCGGCACCTGGATCGGTTTTCAGGGGCTCCGTCTACAGAGCTACCAGGAGCTTCCCCAGTTGGTGAATAGGGGAATGCCCTGTCTATGCGGGGTAGTCAGGTCATAATACGGATAGCCTGACCGCGAACCATTGTAGCCAAACTGTTTGGAGAAACGCCACGCGCTATGTATTATAAAGACCGCTTCTTTATTTCTCTAAAGAGAGCAGACGCACTGTGTGTCGTATGGTCGACTAAATTTCCAGTGGAAATCAAAAGTCATTACCCCAGTTGTCCCTTCCACCTTTATTTCTTTATTCTTTTACATAAATTTTTTTAATTGATTAACTTGTTCTCGTCCTGAAATATTGCTGATTGGACATTAAACTCTAATCAATCAATCGTTCGTAGCTGAATAGAAAAAGATCTGCAATGAGAGGTGCACAATTAGTACCTTTCCGGATGACAATTATGCAAAAGTTTCATAAATTTAGAACATACTTTTGTACATAACGTGAAAATCTGACAAACCTTATAAAAGTAATGCTGTACATGCCGTTTAGACGTTTATATACCATTTTTTTAAAAAATTGATCCGAATAAAAAGTTACGGGACAACGGTAGTAGAATTACCGAAGGAACAAAGGAAGTGATGATTACAAAAACCGAAGTCCAAAGACACGGAAAAAATGGCAGCAGAGAAAATCAAAGACAAACAAGGACGTGAGACAGCAACAATGGACGGAAATAAAAAAGAACGACATTAAGAAATAAGGCACTCATGGTGTGAACTCCAACGAAAACCGGGAGTGACATCAGGTGCTCCGGAAGGGTAAGCATGTCCTACTACACTATTGGCACCCTTGACACTATGAGTAAGTTAACTCAGGTTTGAGTCAAAACCGGTTACGTCAAATCCGTGAAGACATGAAATCTAGCTGAAAATGTCCGTTTTCATTTGGGACACAGACACGTCATATCTGTCAATGATGTCATGGTGACTGCCAATGAATTTTTGAAGGGATAAAAGTAAGAAAGGCTTAGCAGCCTTTGGGACAGTGGTTTGATTTGCTCTATTCAAAAAATCACTGTATACACTACATGCTTGACAGTAAGGAATCAGATGTTTGCAGGTAGGTATATTGCTGCTCAGAAAGGGAAAGTTCACAATTGGGAAGTTAAAGTCATCGCGTTCGTCATATAGCTTAGATTTCAAACGTCCATCTTCGCCAATGTATATCAAAAGAACTAAATAAAAAGCAGGCGTATCAGTAGTTTTTTTAATTTCAAGCTCAATTGGATAAATCTTGTGTTAATATTCCTTGACTTTTTGGATTATTAAGAAATAGTACATGTCATACGTCTATGTATCGGAAGCTAAAATTAAAGAACTGAGCTAAATGCTTTAGCTTTTTTTGTGCTAGCCCTTGGAAAAACTTGGTATCATACGAAACAAGAAAGAGATAAACTAACAGTGGCGCGTAGTTAGTTCCCATGGAATCTCGATTGTCTGTTGAAAAACGAGGCCTCTAGATTCGACAAAAATATTGTTTATTAAAATTTCAAACATCTTGATTACGTCATTCTCCATGTACTTCTTGTTAAACTCAGTGTGATTCTTAACAAAATATGTTTTGTCTTTCCCTACTACTAAATAAGTGTATCTGCGTTCTCCGTTTAAGTGCAGAAAAATTGATGTATCAAATCAGAAATTACTGTTTTCAATTTATTGTGTGACAGTGTAGTATAATGTGTAGAGAAATCAAAAGTTTGTATGCTATGGCAATGGGTGAGACTGCTATAGGATAGCTGTTCAAGGAGATTTTTTGAATTTTTTAGAATTCACATCTGATTGACGCCGCTCTTGGAGTAGACCTTTTAATTATCACAGTAATTTTTCAAGCCATCTCTGACTGCGGTCAATAAAGAAGTAAGGAGCTTGGAAAGGTGCTTAGTGGTGCGTATGGAAGACCCCGCAATGAATCGCTATTTGTATGGCTTCTTATGAAGTTTAGGGAAAGATAGGAATTCCATGTACACCACCGACACCCAGGAAAATTTTAGTGACAAGTACCCGACCGAAAATAAAACATTAAAATAAAAAAAAATAATTGAAATATATCAGATGTCGACATCTTCTTAAAATTTAGCTTCTTGTTGAAATAGGGAGACAATTTTTAAAAAATCATTTAGAATCTTTGACCAAAAACTTTCAAGTTATTCATAGACTTCTGATCAAGGCCGATTAACCAAGATAAATTTTCGCTTGTCCAGAATTTACTTTTGTTTCTGTCTTTACTGTAAGATTCCTATTATTGATAATATTTGCTTACTTGATGTGTGTAAATAGCAAACTACTTAAGTTATTGTAAAATTACAAAATAACGAACGATTTACTTTACCATTACAATTATATAATAAATGTATTGAAAAACAATAGACGAAGCTATTCTTTGTCATGTCATTGAACCAACCATTTCATTTAACTTTAAGCAGATTGCCGATTATTGCGTGCCTTTGTGTTCACTTGTATGACAAGTAGGAAGGATTTGGACATTAAGAGCAATGTGACATAGCACTTATCATAATGCAATTATTTTGTGCTCAAAGTATTTCTCTCTAACGGCAATATATTATAAAAGAGTAAAATATCGTTTGAAGCTCATATCTTCTTACTCTTCCTTTTAGAAGGTACAATTTCCGCTTTGACTTGTAGGTTATATTGATCTAATAGTTATATTCATGCAAATATTACGTCAACAGGCAGACGTTAATATATTAAGGTTTTTTTTTTAATTTCCGTTGAACATTTGCATGAGGAATGTCAACATCAACGGAGACTGCAATATAAAACAAAGTGCAATGGTACTTTCATGTGCAGTAGAGGACAAGTAAACAGACATACTATACAATTTATATAAAACAATGACTGACATCCTTCAAAACGGCGGTTGTCTTATAAGGAGCAGGAGATGCTTACTCTACAAGTCACCTGATCTCACGCATGATTTTTAATTGGGTCCTTGCTGTTCATCATTTTATATTCATGTGTTTTGTTATGTCTTTGTTTTTTTTCTATGTTGCCATTGTCCTTGGATTATTCGTATTAGACTGACGGTTTAGTTCTCACTTACTTCAATATAACTGGCGTTAAATCGAAGCAATAGTTTAAAAATAAAAGGAACACTTGAAACGAAACGACAAAAAAAAATGAAGTAACAAGAAACAACATCATCCTTTACGGAATGAAGTAACAAGAAACAACATTATCCTTTACGGAATGAAGTAACAAGAAACAACATCATCCTTTACGGAAGGAATAATTTGTCGACAAGGAACCACTCGTAAGATATTTCAACGGTGTACAAATAATTAAAACTAAGCGTTGTTGTTAACGATGTTCGCTGGTCATGTTTATGTATTTCTGTCAGATTTTCGGACTTCTCTGGTTTAATCCATTTAAAAGCTTAATAATTGTTTGCCTAGTGACCCCTTAATATTTTTCCATAATTTTATTAGCATTCTGACAAAATTTTATACAAGTGGTGTTTTTTTGTCACATTCATTATTGGATAAACATTGCTAGTGTTGATCCTATGTAAAATACAGAGGAGTTCAGCTTACCGCCATTTTTTGAAACACGTGTAGCTCAAAAATGACATAGATAACCTATCAACCTTTTTCGCTTAAATTACTTCTTTTTCAGAATTCTAACAAAAAATCACATTTAATTGATATCCTTGTTATTTTGAAGTTGACCAGCAAACATCCTTAACGATTTACTAATATAAATATTCAAATGCTAAATGTCACAAAACTAAAATACCGCTAGAGTTCTTTTTCATTGAATAATATTTATGTCATCCCAGACGTAGTCTACGTTTCTTCTGATTCTTCTCCTTATTATTATGATTATTTTTCTAATAATTTTTTCCGAGCTTTTATTTTGAGATGGATTGATGTAATCAAATGAAACTTGATATGAAGTTAGATCAACACAAGGAGAATATTTTTACCAAACAAAATTCAAAATGGCTGCCATTTCAAAAATGGCCGACGAAATAAGTCAAAATTTCAACACTATCCGATTTCAACGAAAATTAATTTCTGTGTAGATTTTGAGGCTGTTACTAAGGTGGAACCATCGAATGGGGAGTCTGGAGCGACATAAGCTATCGCTTGCAATTGCAAATCTAGTTTAGTTTCTTATTGCTGAAAAAGTTCTTGAACAGTTTTGTATTTCTTTTTTGACAACCTCTTTAAAATTGTTTTAATTTGAATTCAATTTCAATATTTTAAGATTTCATTTCTTATAGATTAATATTATTGTTTGATTGTTTCAGATCAATTTCTGATTAAAATCATTACTAATATTAGTTTTGGTGCCGTTTCTTTAATTATCATTTGACTTGATTAACGTAGTTCTTGTTGAAGTAATTATTATCCACATAAATGAAACGAAAATAACAGGAAACACCTACAATGGCCAAAACATTCAATTACATGCCACAATTTACCAGACATCTACACAAGAAAACGATGAAAAAATAAAGACAAACGTAGACAACGATAGGAACTCGGGATAGACAGCATTGGTACTGGTACTAGCAATTTAGTTGATAGGGTCAAATCGGGTTTGGGTACCCAAACCTCCCCTTTCGCTACCCGGTTTCGCTATTGTATAATTATCATACAAATAAAACTAAATACAGATAGACTACTAACTCCAACACTAAAATCTTAGAGACAAAATTAGATAAACGTCATTTAAAAAGATGGGCCAAGGAGTATTCGCCTCAAACCTGCTGACTTGCTCAAGGAAAATAGTCTACTGGTGAAACACTGGGAGAAAAATCAAATTCAAAACTCCAGAAGGGTTCATTAATAATCACCATGGATTTCAATAGACATCGACATTATCAGTGACAGCCAGAAGATCTTTAGGTTATTGGAACCCGGGGCCAATTTAACGAAGTCATGCAGGACATCCTGCCAATATCCCATATTACGTAAAGTGTAAGTTACGTCCGAATTTTCTTGATTTTGTCCTCAGTTTTTGACATTTTTAATAACATTGTCGTAAAAACAAGGGTGAGATTTTTCCAAAGTAATAAGCTGTCTGCGAGTCACACCATATTTAGATATCAAATCTTCGATAACACTTCTGAAATGTTTTCAATATGAAATCTGTAACCTTGTTGTAAAAGTTTGAATGTGATAGTAAGGTAACGTTCATTTCGGAAAACTTTCAGAGAAATATTCATTAACACTCATATTTTTTTTTGTATAAAATAATGAACATTTCTAGAGAAAGATATTTCGGATGCTCGGATGAATATTAAGTGGATCTCCAAGTAAGTAAAATGACTCTGTCTTTTACTTGAATTTTCCGTATTGTTACATCATTTGATTACCATTAGATCTGTGACCTTGTTTGTTTCATGTTAATTTTGTTGATTATATGCTTTATTTGTAAGCATTAATCTTAATATGGCTTTCATCTTTTCAAACTACCAGCTTAATTCCCAATAATTTCAAGCTAATATACTATATAAATGAACTATTGATGTGATAACGACTTTATTATCATTAATGATTATTCAGAACTAGAGGCTCAGAGACTGAGCCTGTATCGCTCACCTGACAAAATACTTCTCTGCCATGCATGACCAAAAATGATGCTTTTTACCAATGGAGGTCTAATGTTTAGCTATGTTCTCTATAATCACCTGTATTTTTTGTCCTATTGAAATGAGTAAACTTTGCAAAGGACCTTCTACTCATCATTCCAATACAATTTGCTTCAACAGTCGCAGAGAAGATTTTTCCGATAAAGTCCAATGTAAAGTAAAACGTACATTCTCTGCTGGCCGCCATGTTTTTTTTTGTCAAATAAGAACAAAATGAGCAATCTTTGTAAAGGACCTTTAGTACATCAGTCCTATAAAGTTGGATTAAATTTGCTACGGCGGTTTCAGGGGAGATGTTTGTGATTTTTCCATAATGACCAATTTTAAACTATGATCCTTGCTGGTAGCCATGTTTTTCATCTGATCAGAACGGAATGATAAATCTTTTTAAAGGACCTTTAGTACATCATTCCTGTAAAGTTTGGTTGAATTTGCTTTAGAGGTTTTAAAGGAGAAGATGAAAATGTGATTTTCCCATAGGGTCCAATGTTAAAATTTGGTCAATGCTGGCAGCCATGTTTTTTTTTCAGATCGGAAAGAAATGAGCAATCTTTGTAAAGGACCCTCCATTTATCATCCTGTAAAGTTTGGTTGAATTTGCTTCAGCCATTTCAGAGGAGAAGATCAAAATGTAATTTTTGCAATAGGGTCCAATGTTAAACCTAAGTTCCGCGCTAGCGGCCATGTTTTTTATCGGATCGGAACAAAATTAGCAATCTTTGTTACGGACCTTGAGAACATCATTCCTGTAAAGTTTGGTTGAAGTTGCTTCAGTGGTTTAAGAGGAGAAGATGAAAATGTGAAAGGTTTAACGGATGGACGACGGACGCCAAGTGATGGCAAAAACTCACACTGACCCTTCGGGTTAGGTGAGCTAAAAAAAAAAGAATATAACAAGACACATATTTGATAAGATATCAATTTTCAGACACTAAGATATAGATTACAATAATAATTCTAGGTTTCGATTTGCGTATCTTGTTTACTAGATTTATTATCAGCATGACGTTTTCCACGTTTTCAAATGTATAAAAATTTAAATTTGATTTCAGACATTCCAGAAACCAAGCTCAAGGGTTATTATCCGAGAAAACGAATCAAACTTCATTTTTAAAACGGCCCCTGCAACCTTCCTCGTTTTGATTCAATATGTAGGTCAATCCGTATTTTATTACAGTTATATCTTCATTTGAATAGACTATAAGCTTCTTCTTATCATAAAAAATATAAACTTTAGTATTGATTTACATCTTTACCTTTTGCAAAACACAGGGAGACTAATTATACGACTTGAAAAAACGAAAAACTTAATAAGACTAGCTCAGATGGAACCATTAAAACAACATATGAGTCACTGCGCGTACTTAGAAAGCTGTTCATTTTGTTCAAAAAATCTGATAGGCGTTTTTTTTCAATTTCATACCCAAAGTCGATCGAATATTTTTTAAAGTAATGCATTAAAAACGACGAAAAAGGATTGGTCACAGAAGGTAGTTTTTCGACTATATAAGAATCTTCAAAAGACATGTATGAATTTCCATACATTAAACACTGTTGAAGGAAAAAAGTAAGTATAAAAAGAAACAAATATTTCATTTAAAGAATTCGTTTTTTAATCATTACCACCCACCACCACCATATATATGATAACAACCAAGCACCACCATAAATGCTACGATGAAAAACCGGTGTACCGTATGCTTGACTGGAATTGATAAAATGTCATATTTCAAATATAAAGGTGCTTTATTTATCTGCAGCAAGTATACTAATGGGCACGAAATGTGTTCCTCTATTTGCAGAGTTGTAATTAATATTTATAATTTGTAAATAACTTTTTCATTTGATGTCTACGCCCAAAACTAAGCAACTAACTAGGAAAGAGCAATATTTTGAGCAATTCGAGTTATTTTTTTTTTGTTAGTCCTACAGGTTATAAAGGAACCCCGTAACCAGGAACAATAAAAAGACTTTAATTTTTAGTAAATTAAATGTTTGAGATAAACAGGGAGTGTAGTGTCTCTTTAATGCAGGTAATACTAATACAAATCGAATTCTTAATAAACATTGATGAATATGGCATTTTGAACAAATGTTACAAGAATAGCATTCTAGTTGTAATACGATTCTAAATTTTAATAGGTATTTGTGATATTAAAAGGCCCTTTATTCCTCTATGATTAGCTTAAATCCGAGGCAAATTCTTGGAACAACGGCAGTATAATAACGAAGGATTAACAAAAATCGAAGTCCAAATAAATGGCAAGAACGGGAACACAGAACACAATAACGTTTGACAGCTAGAAAGCACAGAAATAAAAAAAAAATCAATTTTAGGAACAAAACCAAGTATAAGGTTCTAAGATGAAGAACAATATTAAAAGCGTTGTTACATTGATTGATTTTACCTTATATTTGTAGAGATCTTGTCTCATGTGCATTTAAACCTTATCCTTTCACTATTTATTTAAGTTTGTGAACGTTTATTGTGTATAAAGAAATTAACCAAGTGATCGAAGTCGCTTTATACCCTTATGCCATATTTTTAGTATCAAATTTTTGGAATATGTACATTTTGCACAGCAATCAAACAGAACATATTAATATAAAATAAGAAAAGGTTTCCAAAATAAAAGTTACAAGTATTGCGTTCATATATAGAGTCAAAATCACAGTAAGTAAAATAATGTTATTTTACCATCGATGATAATTAAAATCTGTAATTTTCATATATCAAAAGCCATAACTATTTCACTGCATTCAGTGCTAGCAGTTTAAGACATGCTTCTCTGTTAAACCAATCTGATATTGAATTGAGGGACCTTTTTTACGTCAAAACTTACGTTTTTCTACTAAAAAACGCAACATTTTTAAATAAATTGTTTATTGGTTATATTTGTTTCTGTTTTTTGTGAATATTGGCAAATATTCTTGATGCAGCCATGACACCTATATCATTAAAATTTGACTTTTTACCTAATGCCAGTTCGAAGTTGGCAAGTCTTACACGGTTTGACCATTCGCTGATTTGTTCACTTTTTTATTTTACTATTTTTTTCTTGTTTTTGCTGTTACATGAATTGAACATCAACAACGAGAATTACAAATGTGCATATCTGCATTCCAGGTCCTCGGTCAGCTGGTATTCAGCTCCCATTATAAGGGTTACACAATAATGTCTTACAGATATTGATTGATTGATTAGTTATAGTCAGATGTCCAGTGAGAAATGTTTCAGCAATATCAGGACGAGAACAAGTTTACCAATTAAAAAATAGTAATGGTGGATTACATGATACCCCGCCACGTTTCACAAAAATTCTAAGTAAAATGGGGCATAACTCCAGGACAATGTGTACCAATGACCGCAAAATTATACTTGGCCTGTGTTTTGTGGTAAACAATTTACATACCAAGTTTGAAGACAGTATGTTATTTCATTCACAATTTATGAGTACGAAACCCTAAAATTTGAAAAATTTCAAAGTTTCAAGGGGCATAACTCCGGACCCCTTGGACCTCTGAACCAAATATCGAACTTGACCTGAGTCTTGTGGTAACTAACTTACATACCAAGTTTGAAGACCTTGCGTTATTTCGTTCACAAGTTATCAGTCTGAAACCCTAAAATTCGCAAAATTTCAAAGTTTCAAGGGGCAGAACTCCATCACCCCTTAGACCTCTGAACCAAAAATCGAACTTGACCTGAGTGTTGTAGTAAACAAGTTCCATACCAAGTTTGAAGACCTTGTGTTATTTCCCTCACAAGTTATCAGTCGGAAACCCTAAAATTCCCAAAATTTCAAAGTTTCAAGGGGGATAACTCCAGAACCCCTTGGACCTCTCAACCCAAAATCGAACTTGACCTGAGTTTTGAGGTAAACAACTTGTATACCAAGTTTGAAGATCTTGTGTTATTTTGTTCACTAGTTATCAGTCAGAAACCTTCGGGGGATGGACAGACGGACGGACGGACACACGACTGAGGGTATCACATACTACCACGCCACTTCGTGTGGGGGTATAAAAAATGAAATAAAATAAGTAAGAGAAGAACGAAACAAAAGTGGAAGGGACGTTTTGATTGCTACTGGAAACGGGGAAATGGGTAGGGGCAGGAAATTTAGCCTTCTATACTCAGCTCTCTTTGGACAATATAGATTGATTGATTATTTAACGCAAACTGTAGCAATATTTCAGCTATATCGTGGCCTGAACTGTTGATAATATTATAAATATACAGTTAGAAAGTCACTTAGATGGTATTGCTATGTACAGATCAAAATGATTTCTATAAGATAAATTCATATAGAAGACAATTTAAGATAAATTTGGCTACAATGGTTTTTGGTCACCCTTTCTGTATTATGACCTGGCTTCCTCGCATAGACAGGGCATTTCCCCTATCCACCAACTGGGGACGCGCCAAGCAGCTCTGTAGCTGAAGCCCTTGAAAACCGATTAAGGTGTCTTTTGTCTGGCCAATAAAAATATTAATTATACTGAAAATGAACTTACATTTTCTTATCCACGGTTTGACGTTCCTTCTTCAAGTAATGCTTTTTTTTCGTTTTCTTTTTTTTTCGAGCCCACATACAGTTTGCAATTGTTTCACGATATTTAAATGAAGGATGTTCACTCCTCAGGTTGTTGAAATTGTTGTTTTTGGAACTCTCTTATTTCATCCAACACAATGCTTTACAACATTTTGCATACTCACCCCCAATTTTCTTTTCAAAATCAATTGACAATTTGACAAAATTTCTTAATATTCTTCCATTGTAGTTGCAAGATTTATTGCCTTTATACGAAGTGAATGAAAAGTCTCGACAAGTTAGGTTCCAGCCAAAATTTCAGGTGATTATATCTCTAAATCGGGCACACTGACCTATCATTTTTTTTTTTGGCGTAAAATCATTTATATAAATCCTCGGTATATTTTCCTCGGTATTTAGTTATTTGTTACCACTGGGTCGATGCCACTGCTGGTGGACTGTTAGTCCCCGAGGGTATTCACCAGCCCAGTAGTCAGTACTTCGGTCCTGACCCGAAAGCCGATTATTTTTCGAACCTTACAATATCTAAATTTTTGTAAAATTTGTTGAAAACTAAGGAGTATCTCC
>MJUU01003462.1:51301-69198 GCA_002080025.1 Modiolus philippinarum | reverse complement strand
TTTGGCTTTACATTTAGATCATATTGGTTATTTGTTCTCTATCAGTTTTTAAATATCTTTGAGTATATGTTCTTCCAAACGTTTAGATTTTATCTGCACTGAAGAGACATAAGTTGTCGAAATGCGCATATGCAGAAAGTAAATTCACAGTAACCTCGGTATTTAGTTATTTATAATATCCATGTTCTAATTAATGAAAATATTAACTTTTAAACAATGATATTTTTGATTTGAGGAGTGACCATCTGTAATATTCAGTAGAAGTATTATATGCCTTTAAGTAAAACCTTAGTTAGTACAACTTTCTTCATGAATATTGATTCCAGAAAATTTAAAAGAGCAAAACAGCCTCAATTATTCAACTTGGGTATTTTTGTATTTAGACATTTTTTTTTCCTTCGTCAAAAATTGTTTTGGTACTGTTCTACTAGCCTACTGTTGAAAATGACTCAAGTTCAGTTCACCTTTAAATCTGACAATATATATATATATATATATATATATATATACAGTACAAATTGGAATTCCAATTTCTACTGGGACAAATTAAAATTCTGATTTGTACTGGATTTAATCCAGTTCAAATTGGAATTCCAATTTCTACTGGGACAAATTAGAATTCATGTTTGTACTGGATTTAATCCAGTACAAATTGGAATTCCAATTTTTCCTAGGAGAAATTGAGATATCATAATTTATACTAGTAGGATTCTGGATTCTACTGGCTAAAATAAAAAGAAACAGTGGTAGAAAAGTAAAAAATTATTAGTAATATGTCCCTCCACTGTTGGGTAATCATTTAATTAAAAGATTAATTTTGAAAGAATATTAATTGTCAAGTTGTATAAAAGATATAGATATTTTGCTTCAAACTCAAAACTTTTGAGCGCAGTTCAAATTTTTGATCACTAGTTTTCATAAGTTAACTTTTAATATGGAAGAACACATGGAGGTATTTTACACACACAAAAAAATTCTTAAGACGGCATACTTAAAAACTACTCTTCTGATTACTATGGCAACTGTTATACATGTACTGTTTGATGCCCTTGTAAATAAAAAATTCCCTACTCTACCAAATGTCACAGAGTTCCTCCAATTGATTTTACAACAAATGAACAATTATATGATAGTTATGTCATGTGTCATTCTATTATTTTATTATTTAGTTTTTATAAATTAAATATTGTGGAATACATAATTCTTATAACAAAGTCAAAAATTTTTGTCGGCTTTGAATGTCAGATATATCCAGAATCCTCCTGAACAAAATATCCAGTATTATTCTGGATCATACCAGAAATTCACTAGGATTCAGAATCCTACTAGTATAAATCAGGATATCCCAATTTCTCCTAGGAGAAATTTGAATTCCAATTTGTACTGGATTAAATGCAGTACAAACTGGAATTCTAATTTGTCCTGGTAGAAATTGGAATTCTAATTTGTACTGAATTAAATCCTGTACAAATCAGAATTTTAATTTGTCCCAGTAGAAATAAGAATTCCAATTTGTACTAGGAGGATTCCGGATCCTACTGGATTCCAACTTGTACTGTAACATATATATATATATATAATGATTTAAAAAAAACGGATTTGTTTACGGTCAACGTACCGGAAACGTTAGACTGAAGGCTTCAATGGGTGCTGAATACACATAAAGAGTACTAGTTCAAACTTTCTCGTACCATTTTGACCACATTCACATATGTCGAACTAGATGCAATATGTGAAAGTTGTTTTACAAAGCAACCAAAATAGTTATGATGTGTTGTTCCATTGCTCCGTTTAATCATGTATTTGTAGAGACTTTGTCTCGATTGCAAATACTCCATATCCTTTTATGTGAATTCAAATGCAAGGCATTTGGAGTTTTTTTCTTTCATTTAAGTATTTACATTCAGTCCTCTTGATTTAAGGCTGCAAGAAAAGTTGATCGCACAGAGCAGGTATGCATGGTAGGACACACAGACAGAAACTTACTGTGGAAGTACTTTTATTCGTGGACATCAATTTTCGTGGTTTTCATTAATATCACTATTTCGTGGGAACTTAAATTAGTGGTTTCAAATTTCATACATTAAAACTCTATGGCAAAAATGCATTTCGTTGGGATCTTAATTTCGTGGTTAAAGCGAACCACGAAATCCACGAAAATTGGAACCCCACGAAAAATAGTACTTTCACAGTATTTCGTCGATATATTGCATTTGTTGGGCGGCATTTATTGTGTTCAATTGAGATGCATGTTGTGAATGACTTGGGTTAGGCTCATGTATATGCTAAGTTTAAAAAGTACAAAAGTATTCGGAGGTATGTCGATTAAATATACAAAAAAGGGATTTAATAGTATGTAACATGTACAAATTTGTAAGACTTACGTGCCATTATCGACTTAATATTTGATATCTCTGTTGATTATATCACTGTTGTTATCTGGATGTTACCTTGATTAAGTATTACAGATCAAATCAAAGAGAAGTAATATTGTACCTAGAAAACCCTTTTATCTATGGTTATAATAAAGAATAAAAAGGGCAGCAAATATCCAATTCCTATATATCATCCCTTCATTATAGTAAAACATATGACATTTTTCCACAAAAAAATGACAAACCAGGAGTGTTCAAATTTAAATGTCATCATTGTCGTGATATTTAACGTGATATATGGCAACTATGACTTCAGGTTGATATTTTTCTACTTTGTATTCAATAAGGCATGATGCATAAATTGTAGTTGACACCCACTTATGCCTTTTCGAAGATGAAAATGTATTATTGAAACATATATCAGATGCGTTTTCGACAAATATTACATAATGCAAGTTGAAGGAATAAGATGACTAAGAATCCAGTCAATTGTAACAGAAATAGTTCTTTTGTGCGTTCTGGTAAAAAAACAGTTCATCAAAATGACACCTCTTACATGTTAAAGAAGGAACCAACCCTAGTAAGCTGAATTATGTTTAGGTAAAGGTAAATGTTCAAATATAAAAAAAACAAAGGCTAAACATTACCCTCGGCAAAATATTTTCCAATATTAATTAAAATAGAAATTGTTTACACTTTCTCAATCGGCCTAAATATTATTCAACCGGACTTAACAAATAGGGTCTGTAAGTTTCGTTCAATTCTGGAACTTCTGGATACATTTTTAACTAAACAAATGACGTTTCAGGCAAAAAATTGAATGTCATAATCCTGCAACATCATATTTTGGCGGGAAACATTTTCAAATTTATGTTTATCGTGATTTCTCGGTGTCACATGACGAGACTAACAGACCTATATGTGAACTAAGCTTATCTAAAAGGGTTGCCGAGAACTCGGCCCACAAGTGGTGGAAACGAGTGTTCCAGTACCAACAAAATGGATTGACTGTGTGCCTTGCCAGGCTTCCTGTTTTTAATGAAATAAGTACTTACAAATCTCCTATAAAGACACTGACTATTCGTAGATTTGAAGTATGCCTGTGAATGATCTTTTGCTGAATTAATGTCTAAAACGCTCTACAAATATGTATATATATTATTTGTTCTTATACAAATTATTTGTAAATGGCGCATTTTGAGCCAACCATCAATTTTGTACTTGTCCAGTGAGCAATATTTCAGCTATATTAAGACAAGAAGTTAATCAATTAAAAACAAATTATAAGTAAGAGAGAAGAAATAACGGTTGAAGGGACAACCAGGGCAACGAGTTGTTTGCTACTGGAAAAGGGGAAAATGGGTAGGGACAGGAAATTTAGCCCTCTATACAGGCCCGGAAGGCTGTTTTCCTTAGAAATATAGAAGGGGTCTTTGTACTGCGTGAAGTGTGGCTTTTCTCCACACAGTTTTTCTAGAAAAGGTTCGCCGTCAGGTCTTCCTATCTATCTACCCTTGCTGGACAGGGCTTTCCCCTATTCTAGGGTCCCCGAGGGTATTCACCAGCCCGATAGTCAGACCTGTCTGACATGAAAATTTTACTTTGCGTTTTATAGAATTTGACTGTTTTTATCAAAATTCTAACCCCTTAAAAATATCGGACATCATTCCGTGTATGGCACTCGGTAGATGTCCTTGGTACTGGATTTGGCTTCCTATTTCGATTTTTTTGGTAATGAGTACTTCTTTTTTTACAACTTTTGGATTATGGCTTTCCAATTATTTGATTTTTAATGCTGCTGATGAGAGGTTACTCCTTGAAACACGTGTACAGCATAACGAAATTTACTGTTTTTAATGCAACTTCGGTTTTTTTTTTGTATTTTGAACCATTGGGCCGATGCCATTGCTGGTGGACCAGAGGTCCCCGAGGGTATTCACCAGCCCGATAGTCAGACCTGTCTGACATGAAAAATTTTACTTTGCGTTTTATAGAATTTGACTGTTTTTATCAAAATTCTACCCCCTTAAAATATCGAGGCTTCATTCCGTGTATGGCACTCGGTAGATGTCCTTGGTACTGGATTTGGCTTCCTATTTCGATTTATTTGGTAATGAGTACTTCTTTTATTACAACTTTTGGATTATGGCTTTCCAATTATTTGATTTTAATGCTGCTGATGAGAGGTTACTCCTTGAAACACGTGTACAGCATAACGAANGGTATTTTTTTGTATTTACCACTTGGGGAC
Organism: Modiolus philippinarum; assembly: GCA_002080025.1. Taxonomy (NCBI): domain Eukaryota; kingdom Metazoa; phylum Mollusca; class Bivalvia; order Mytilida; family Modiolidae; genus Modiolus; species Modiolus philippinarum. Next base: position 64,572 of record MJUU01003462.1, on the reverse strand, counting down.
AACTTCTTTAGACGGAATCCCTGAAAACCGATTCAGGTGTCCAATACATTTCATGCGAACATGTCGAGTTATTTGTATATATAGAATGTACTACAACAGGGGAGATCACTCTTATATTTATAGAAACTGTGTGGAGTTTAAATGCTATTGTAAGAATAACAACAAAAACTATTGCAAATTTCCAAAACTGTTATTATGGTTATATTAAGATTTAAACTTATAACAGTTCCTATCAATATATATTCGAGTTATCTCCCCTGGTGTAGTACATTCTATATCAAAACAGTTCCTATCAATATATGTTCGAGTTATCTCCGCTGTTGTAGTACATTCTATATAAAAGATATTTAAAAAGAGGAAGGGTTTGAGCAGAATAGTTTTTTCCTTTAATACACACACGTCTTAGTGTGGTCGCTCAGTAAAATAACTGTAAATTTCACGCACAATTTGCCAAAAACTACTGTACAGTCCGTAATTTATATAGATTAATGAAGGGAATTCCTTCACTCCTTCACTTGTAGTACAATCTATGCAATTTATTTCTGGAATATACAATGTGTCAACCACAAAACTATGTATATTTCTTATAAATAACAAAAAACCGAAGTTACTGTTAATTTATTTTTGCATATGCGTATTTCGACAACATGTGTCTCATCAGTGCAGATCAAACCAAACATTTGGAAGTCCATTAACCGAAAAACGTGTAAAAGCTGATAGAGAACAATAACCCAAAAGGATCTAAATAGGAAAGCCAAAATTCAGCTACGGACAGAGCTATGCATGAGGAAGATACTTCTTAGTTTTAATCAAGATTTTATAAAATTTAGATATAACAAGTTTCAAAAACGTGTAAAAGCTGATAGAGAACAAATAACCCAAAAGGATCTAAATAGGAAAGCCAAAATTCAGTTACAGACAGAGCTATGCATGAGGAAGATACTCCTTAGTTTTAATCAAGATTTTATAAAATTTAGATATTACAAGTTTCAATTACAAGTTTCAATAAATTCTGTTTTCTGGTCAATACCAAAGTATTGACTACTGGGTTGGTGAATACCCTCGGGGACCAGCAGTCCACCAGCAGAGGCATCGGCCCAGTGGCCAAAATTCAGCTTAAGACAGAGCTAATCTGTGAAAATACACTCGGAATCTACAAGAAAAGAAAACTTATTTCAATTTGCCACCAGATTTTTGAATTTTACATGGAACTGTACTTGAAATGATTATGAGATATTTGAATTATGAGATTATTAGATTGATTGATTAGTTAAAATTCAACGTCCTATGAGCAATATTTCAGCTTTATCAGGACGAGAACAAGTTAATCAATTAATAAAATTTGTAAGTAAAAGAAGAAAGAAATAAAAGGAGGAAGGGACAACCGGGGCAACGAGTTTTGATTGCCACTGGAAAAGGGGAGAAATGGGTAGGGGCAGGAAATTTAGCCTTTATGCGACACCCAATACGTCTGCTCTTTTTAGAGAAATATAGATTGATTCATTGATGTTTTACGCCAACTTCAGCAATATTTCAGCTATATTGTGGCGAGAACTGTTAAATATATTGAACAATTTTAATTGATTGATTGATTGAATATTGTTTAACGTCTACTCAGCAATATTTCAGCTATATCGAGACGAGAACAAGTTTGTTATTAAATAATCATTTTGGGGTATGGAAAGGGACATGGGACGAGAAATTCTGACTGCCACTGGAAAAGTAGTGTGAAATCGTCAAGGGCGGGGAATTTAGCCTTGTAGCCGATAGCCTACGGACCACCCCAAAAAGAGCTTGCTACAAGGGTTCTTTAACGTGCAGGAAGCGTGGCATTTCTTCTAACACGTGGACCTGAGTTTACATCCCATCCGAAAGATGGGTTGTGTATTTATTAATCCCGCACAACCACGGAATGGGTCCTATTTCTATATCCCGGGACCCTCGGGGTCAGCCTCCGTTTAGGAGGGGTCACACCCCGCAAGCCGGAGATACTGGGTCCTATTTCTATATCCCGGGGTTCCCTCGGGGTCCTCTGTTAGGAAGACTCATACTCCAAGCTCAGAGGATGCTGCGGGCCTATTCATAAGCCGGGACCGTGCACGGCGGGAGAAATATAGAAGGGGTCTTTATACTGCATTGAGCGTGGCGTTTCTGCACACAGTTTGGCTACAGTGGTTCGCGGCCAGGCGTTCCGTATTATGACCTGACTACCCCGCAAAGACAGGGCATTCCCCTATCCACCACCTCGGGACGCGCCCGGCAGCTCTGTAGCCAAAGCCCCTGAAAACCTATTCAGGTGCCGGGGAGATTGTTAGATGAGATCGGTAAAAACGCTTTTTTGTTTTGTATTGTATTTTCTCTAATTATATGTCAAGTTTAAACCGGTTTTGACCCGTTAGATAAATTTTCATATTCCACGTATGAAGCCCGTGCCTTTTCCCCGCCAAATCTATTCGGCATATAATTCTCGTTTTTCATTTATCATTAGAGAAAAAGATTACACGAATTAATCCCGCTTATTACCATATTTTATCCTTTCTCGATAGTTAAATTTAAACATTTTAAAATGCTCGACAAGCCTCGCACTTAAAATTTTTAAAATTTAACTATCTCTTGTGGATAAAATATGGTAATGAACGGGATCTTGTGGTGTTATCTATATATCTGTTGTTACCTAGATACAGAAAACAAAAATAAATATCCTATAAATGTATGGATTTCGCCTGCAATGATTATACACGAGATGTCGAAATAGTCATCTGCAGAACTCTGATAAAATGCTACAGCTCGGTATTTTGTAGCTTGATGTAATTTTTATATATACAAATGGTAACACGAACCTGAATAAACAAAAATACCAAAATTTAGTCATTCAATTATAATTTTCGTTAAGGTACTTTGACCTTAACCTGGGTGATGAGGTTTCTGGCTCTCAAATCATAGCAGATCGAGTCCAATACAAATAGCAACACAAGATTGGTAACAATTTTTTTAGCTTGACGAATGTCGTGAAGGCAAAAACAAAGCGACCATAGATTCTATCGTCTTCGGCATCAACATTTGGTTAGCCAAAATGTTAATATTTTTATGAACTTTTTTTAATTTCCTCATATCATATTTAATATCAATGCAATTGTGACAAAATAGTTAGTGCACATGTACGACTCCATTATTGTATACCAAATTAATTAAAAAAAACAGTAATTCCAATTTTTCCGTATTTGGTCATTAGTTGGATCTAATTTTTTATCCAAATTAATTTAAAAAACAGTAATTCTAATATTTCTGTACTTTGCCATCAGTTGGATCCAATTCTTTTCAGTCTTTTTTTTGCACCATATCTCAGCATCTACATGCCATACAGAGATAATAATTGGTAAATGGTTACATCTTCAGTAGTAACCAACATCCGTACCATAATTATGTCACCTTGACCTCTATTTACCGCATCAATGAATTGTGGCCAAATCTTCACTTTACGTCTATATATCAATAATATTTAGGAAAATATTTCTGATAAAGAATTGTTGCATATAGTCTATAGACGAGTTTCCAGTTTGTGAATTTTCCCGGAAATTTTCACAGTATAGATATTTCAACGTTACAATGTTCAATGACGCATCATTCATGCAGAAATAGGAAAATGGTCTTTAGATGCGCAAAAAGCCTCACGTAGATTTATACCGGTGTCATATAACCATTTCCCCCATGCTAGTCCTTCCGGGGGAAATTCTAGATCGATCCTAAATCCCCCCGGAAAAATCATCATATAAGCTAGTTTTTTTCCCGACGTCATCGATATTATTTTCGACGTTGTCGTCAACACATTTTCTTTTTCCTCCCTCGTTAAGGTAGGTATATGCTACAGAGGTATTAAAAGGAAAGCTTTCGACGTTTGTACTACAGAAAACAATTTTTACTTTGAAAAAAAGCAATTAAAGATTATCAAACCCTAAACTTTGTCTTACAAACCCTAAATACAATAAAAAAGACATCTAAAGTTCAACTTGAAGTACCCCACAATGTGCAACGCGTAAAAAATTAAAGGTGGCTGGTCAAAGCATATGCGTGGTAAATATAACAACTTTAGTTAGTCCCCGAGGGTATTCACCAGCCCAGTAGTCAGTACTTTGGTGCTGACCCGAAAGCCGATTATTTGTGGAACCTTGCAATATCTAAATTTTTGTAAATTTTGATGAAAACTAAGGAGTATCTCCCTCATGCAAAGCTCTGTCCTTAGCTGTTTTTGGCTTAATCTTTAGATCATATTGGTTATTTGTTCTCTATATGTTTTTAAACATCTTTGAGTTTACGGTCTTCCAAACGTTTAGATTTTATCTGCACTGAAGAGACATAATTTGTCGAAATGCGCATATGCAGAAAATAAATTCCAGTCACTTCGGTATTTAGTTATTTGTCAATCCTGATGTCCCAAAGAGCATAATACTTCCAATTTGAATTACTATAAACTCAAAAACAACGGCAGTAGAATATCAAAGGAACATTACAAAAATCAAAGTCCAGAGGCATAGCAAAAACAAAGACAAAACATATATATAAGACAGCAACAAGGCATTGCAATAGATACAAAATATTCTTCGCTAAGGAACTAGTAGTGGAAACACCCATAAAAATTACCGGGGAGTCTCTAAAATGTATACATATTGTTTTGAAAAAAAATATTATGCAAACGAATCAGATGTACATATGAAAAAGAAAGGAAATGGGTATTAAATGTCAAGGAGTCAACATCACATCTCCAGGTTAAATCTACCCAAAACAAAGCATCTGGGAGTCACCGTACGGTCTTCAGCACAGTGAGGAGACTCAGAACCTCACACCATATAGCAAGCCCTAAATTGCCCCATAAGAAAATAAAAAGGTAAAAAAGTGAATAAATCAATGGAAACAAACCACATCCAATAACCCACATATCAAGAAACTAAAATTTTATAAGAAGATGTATGCAATATACATGTTCAAATTAAGGGGAAATTTTAGCATGGGGGAAAATCTGCAATATGTACACGTTTTTCAGTTTTTCCGAGGGGAAAATGGCTCTGATTCAATATTTCCTAGGGGAAAATAGGATCGATCCAGTTTTTCCCCGAGGGAAAAATGACTATATAACACCGGTTTCAAATTTGGTAAATTCCTGAAAATGATCAAAGCTTACTTTTTTAAAAAAAATTTAGCATACAAACAAATAATGTAACCATTTTTTCCATATCAGACATAAGTATGAAAACTAATAATTAAACAAATTCGTTCGAGTTTCGGTTAATTTCCTGAGACTCTTAGATACAAGCAATTTTTGGGAATTGGTGTTAGCAATCATGCGTTTAGGATGAATTTAAGTCAAAACAAATATTTCTATGGTTACATCCAAAATATGTGTATTTCATTTTTGGTAAATTTCCTAAAACTCTCAAAAGACAAGCACTTTTTTGGAGGGAATTCTTGTTAGCAATCATACTTTTTGAATGAATTTTAACCAAAAATGGTTATATTTCAAAAATGTTTTGGTAATTTTTTTAAACTCTAACAGGCAATTTATTTTTAGACACTAGAGTTACATTTGTAGCAAGCATGCTTTGAATGAAATTTAGTCAGAAAAATATTTTAAATGGTTATATTTCAAAGATATTTTAATTCCAATTTTGGTAAATTTCCGGAAATTATCAAAGACCAGTTACTTCTTGGAATTCTACTTAGCAACATCTTCATATATGCGAAATTATAATGACAATGGAGTAGGCAAGCGAGGCATTTAGTTTCATGGAACATTCCCGAATCATAAGTATGGAATACAATTTTTTTTTTTAAATTTCGTCCTTTAATTGAATCTTTTAGTCATCGTGTGTGCGTCCGTCTTTATTTTTTCTATTTACATTGCAACTTATTTAATATAGTAAATCTTTTAACATTGCGTGTTTTCGTGTTCATTTGTCTGTCAGTTAGAAAGCATGATCATAGCACAATTAGAGCATGTTAACGTTGCAGATATTATAACATAATTATTTTGTGCTCAAATTATTTTTGTAATCGAGAAATACATAATTGAAGAGGAAAACATTGATGAAAGTTCGTATCTCATTTCTCTTCCTTTGAATATGTACCATTTTACGCCTTGTCTTTCGGTAATCATTATATTCATGCAACTTCATGGCATCATTTGGCAGGTATAGTAATATTGAAAGTCTTGTTTGAAGTTTCCATTGAACATTTATTTGCATTGCAATAACAATTGAGTCTATAAGTGTCCATAACAGTGATAAAACCATGTGCATTAAATGTCTAAAAATTAATATTTTATGTATTTTTGCGTACCTCAATTCGACCAAACAGTAACATATTTTTGATGTTCGTGTATTAAATTACATACGACTCTCAATAGACTGCATAACTAACTCCAATAGATATCAAAACAACGAGAGAGAATTCTGTACCCCAAAATATTGTGAAAAACGTCGTTTTTCCCAGAAAGGGTCATTTGCCTTGCATGAACCATCTTCCAAGTTGTAAGCGGGACATAATTTCACTGTACACAAGACGCACAATAACAAAGAAGTGTTATTCCATTGCTTTTTTAGCAAACCATGCATTTGTACAGACTTTTTGTCTCATTTGCAATTACTCCATATTCTTCCATTGTTGATTTTAAAAAATCCGTTATGGGAAGCTAACATGCCTACAAACTTCTTTAGTTAGTAGAGAAATAATGATTTTCTCAAAAATTCTTTTTGAAAACTTTGTTTCTCTTGTATACTACGTAAATGTTACAGAACAATGTGTTAATATATTGATTTCAGCCATATTAGGACGAGAACAAGTCTATCAATTAAAAAAATAACTTTATGAAGAAAGAAAAAGGGTGGAAAGAACAACCGGGGCAACGTGTATTAATTGCCACTGGAAAAGGGTAGAAATTGGTAGGGACAGGAAATTTAACTTTCTATACGACACAAAGTGCGTCTGCTTTCCTTTAGATAAACACAAAGGGATCGTTATACTGCTTGGAGGGTGGTGTTCCTCTTCACAGTTTGGCTTAAATGGTTCCTGGTCCGACTTTCCGTATTATAACCTGACAATCCCGCATAGACGGGGCATTCCCCGTCGACCAACGGTGCCCCTAATTACCTTTCCAGGTGATGAGTGTGCTTATATATTAAAATTCGAAAACTAAAATTGCAGAAACCATGCCTAATTATCCACGTCTTCACGACAATTACCTAACATCTAAACTTCTCGGGTCGTTGCTGGCTATTATTATTTTTTTTTTTTTGACAAGTTAAGGAATTCTTCAAAATAAAAATGTAGAGTTTTCCTGGAACAGCTTGGCAAAGCTTGAATTCAAACTCAAAGCAAAAAATGAATGCTTAAATTTAAAATTTAACTGACTTGCCTATTTTCACATCCAATGACATTCAATTATTACTACCCTGTTATTCTCGGACTGAATTGATCACAGTGAAATCATTGTGTTACATAATATAAAGACGAAAACAATTTAACATTCTCCTGAGTCCACTGATCAACGATGATGAAAGGTTTGTACGAAACCAGCCATCGGAACTTATTGGATAAGTAATCGACGTTATCTAGTTGTAAACATATAAGTCTTTTATCAAATTAGGTCACACAACAGATTTCAATATTAAACATCTATTCGAAAAATATATAATGTAATTAAATACAGCAGGGACAGTTATTCCTTCTCATAACTGACTGAATATTACAAATTGATTCGATAACAAATATTACGTCATTTTATATACTTCTGTTTTAATGAAAATAATTTTGCCCCTGTGGCTTTGTTTTATTCAATATTTACTTTCAGTTAAGGTTTGATCAGTTTTCCGTAGTATTGCTATTTAGTTCTGAGTGTTTCATGTTTGTTGTGTCGCCTGTGTTCACGCTGGGGCGATATGTAGGGATCACTATCCGTCGTCGTCGGCGTCGGCGTCACAAAAATTTCTGTCACATTTTCCTCAGAAACTATGTAACCGAGCTTTCTGCAATTTGGCATGGAGTATAAGTACGGGGACCTATACCGTGTAAGAGAGTTTTGGATCTCTTGCATGCCCACTTCCTGTATGAGGGATCTTACAATAATTTTTATGTCTTGAAATTTTTTTTCACGTTTTTTTCAGGAACCACAGATCCCAGCCTTCTGCATTTCAGTATGGAGTATCACAGGAGTATCACACTTTGTCACATGTGCATTTACTCCATGTCCTTTCAATCACCATTTACGACTGGAGTTTGTCTCTCCTGCAGTGTGGAGTCCGTAAAACGATTCCCCGTGCGAGAGATGTATGCTCTCTATATATTTCAGTTATGGTGTACTTGTGCGTGAGAGAATTTCTCATATGGATATACTACACATACTTTCAAATTTTTGGCATTTATTTTTGTAATTTCGAAATGTAATTCTGATTACCTGTTAAAAGTGCCCACATCTCTCTATTTTTTTAACGCCAAGTTTCTTACATTCGACTTGATGAGTGCCCTGTGTTTGTCTATATGTTGTAATCGTCCACTAGCTTAAGACTCTAGCGCTTTTGTCGGGCAAAGGATGACAGTGATTGTAAGAGCACTTTGCCAGTTTAATTAATTTTTCTTGACAATCCCGCACCCATGACCAATGAAGACATGAATGTAGCGTTGCTCGACAATTAGCAAAGAATTCCGCTCAAACCGTTGCTAGGGGCCGTTTTGAACTTACTATGATGTATGATCTAAGCTCATTGTTGAAGGCCTCATGGCGACTTCAAGATAAAGAACAACAATAAAAGCGTTGTTCCTTTGCTTGTTTTTAAGATGTATTTGTAGAGACTTTGTCTCATGTGCATTTACTCAATGTCCTTTCATTCACCATTTACGACTGGAGTTTGTCTTTCCTGCAGTGTGGAGTCCGTAAAACGATTCCCCGTGCGAGAGATGTATGCTCTCTATATATTTCAGTTATGGTGTACTTGTGCGTGAGAGAATTTCTCATATGGATATACTACACATACTTTCAAATTTTTGGCATTTATTTTTGTAATTTCGAAATGTAATTCTGACCACCTGTTAGAAGTGCCCACATCTCACTATTTTTTAACGCCAAGTTTTCTTACATTCGACTTGATGAGTACCCTGTGTTTGTCTATATGTTGTTATCGTCCACTAGCTTACGACACTAGTGCTTTTGTCGGGCAAAGGATGACGGTGATTGTAAGAGCACTTTGCCAGTTTAATTAATGTTTGTTGACAATCCCGCACCCATGATCAATGAAGACATGAATGTAGCGTTGCTCGACAATTAGCAAAGAATTCCGCTCAAACCGGTGCTAGGGACCGTTTTGAACTTACTATGAGGTATGAGCTAAGCTCATTGTTGAAGGCCTCATGGTGACTTCAAGATGAAGAACAACAATAAAAGCGTTGTTCCTTTGCTTGTTTTTACCATGTATTTGTAGAGACTTTGTCTCATGTGCATATCCTTTCATTCACTATCAGTATTAGGACCTATATAATGTAATAACGTTTGGGAACTCTGGCATACCTACTTCCTGTTTGAAGGAACTTAGAATATTTTTACCGATTGGCGTCACAAGATTTGTGTCACATTTTACTGACGAACCACATATCCCAGCCTTCTGTAATTTAGCATGGAATCAGTATCATCATAGACCTATACCGTGTAAGAGGGTCTGGGATCTCTTGCATGCCAACTTCCTGTTTTACTGAACTTAGTTTTTGTGTTATTACGCAGGCGACACATGTCTTCCGTGGAAGACTTACTACTAAGTTATTTATTTGGTGTTTTTGATGATGTTTGATTTGTTTGTTCTCCTGTTTTCTTCTTGACATTCATTTCTGTAATTTAAGCCATAGTTGTTATTCCTCATATCACATGTCTTAGTCTTCATTTTGCTTTAACCGACAGACCTTACAAGTACTTTTATTTTGTACATTTAAAAGGTTATATTTGTCAATCATCATAGAAATATTTTTACTTTTATCAATGATTACGTGTTTGTCGTTTATTTCCAAATGTTTTGATTTGATCTGCACTGATGAGACATAAGTTGTCGAAATGAGCATATGCAGAACCTAATTTCACAGTTACCTAGGTATTGTGCTACTTGTTACCACTGGGCCGATGACACTGCTGGTGCACTGTTAGTCCCTGAGGGTATTCACCAACCTTGTAGCCAGTACTTCGGTGCTGACCCGAAAACCGATTTATTTGAGAATTTGAAATATCTAAATTGAAGAAAATTTTGTTATTTATAAAACTATAAGGAAACGGGACAAGACACAGGAAAGTATGCTTTGTACACTGGAGACGGTTAAACAATAACGCCAGCAATCTAAAAAGCCATTGCAGATCCAGTATCCAAATACTGATATTTGTATTCCCAGTCTTTGTTTTCATGACTCCTCGTATATCTGTACATTGCTTGCTTTCAGTTGAATATTGTAATGGTAGAACGGATGTTCTTTAATCAATCTCGACACACATTTACATTACATAAAGTATATATTGCACACACTACTTTAGTTTTATGGCATAGTTGTTCATTCTTGTGTATTTGCTTTGGATATGAATTGCCGTGTTATTTTGATTTTTGATTTTGGAATTTTCCTTTTATTTCTTTGGCTTCGGCATTCGTTTGTCGGTGTATTAGTAAGTTTTTTTTTATGTTTCAGTGAAGTTGAAATCAGGAAGCCAAAACAAAAAACAAAAAAAACCGAAAGATATATATAAAAGGTTAAACAGAATAAATAACTAGAGGCTCCCAGGAGCCTGTATCGCTCACCTGGCTTTCAGTTGCCACAATAAAGCTAACATTTTAAGTTATACAGTTGAACTTAAGTCTCTCAAACTTTGTTAGCTCAAACACCACCAATATCTTGAACTGTATTTAAAGTCTGATCTTGTTTTACTATATTTCTTTGTTGCGCTTTTTTGACAAAAATGTACTTGCTTATGACCACTTTCAACACCAGTTTTGAAGTTGAGACATAATTTTGTAAATGGCGGTCAACAACAATTTTCAAAACCATATTTTTAAGTTACCACATCAATATTTATTTGGAAACCAAATTTCATTGAAATAGGAAAATGTTGAATTTTTTGCCTTTTTGAAAATGGCGGTCAAAAACAATTTTCAACACGACTTTTGAAGTCGCAACATCAATATCCTCTTGGACACCAAATTTCATTGAAGTCAGACAATGTTGAATTTTCCCGAATTTTTCGGCAGTCTTTTTAAAATGGCAGTTAGCCAACAATTCTTAATATCAATTCACAATATCAATATCCACTTGGAAACCAAATTTCATCGAAATCGGACAATGTTGAATTTTCCCGCCTTTTTATGTGGCCATTTTTAAATGGCGGAGAACGAACAATTTTTAGCATTGGTTTGAATTTGCGACATCAAAACCTATTTGGAAACCAAATTCCATTGAAATTGGACAATGTTGAATTTTCCCGCCTTTTTTGGAAGCCATTTTGAAAATGGTGGTCAATGAACACCAGTTTACAAGTTGCCATACCATGGCAAACATTTTAATCAATTTACACTTAACCCACAGGGTATAACCGGACAGTGAACCAAAACGGAAGTTGCTGAACTGTCCGACCATTTAATCCTAGTTGTCGTTAAAGATTTTCGCTTTTTGGACAACATTTCAGGCTCTCTATTGAATAATACTTGATGAGACGGAAAAATTTAAGCTATATCTATGCACATGTACAATTGGCATAGCTTATACTATTTGGAGATATACGAGATCACTGAATATGTTCTTAAATCGGGATTAATCATCAGATTTGCGATAAGAAAATACTGACTCGACCGTTGAAACTGTCTTGTTTGTAGTTATATAATACGCTTTGCTGAAAGTTAATATATGCGGTAGATACAAGAACCATCAGGCTACTCACGTATAGGTTTACATCTGCTAGTGGTGCCTTGGAATTTCCACGAAAGACGTTTTTTCATGCACACCCAGTGAATTATGTCTGTCCGTCTAGTTGCTACTTCGTGTATTTCAGTCTGTCCGCTTAGTTGTTACTATATGAAACTGTACGCGATAATTAGTTGCTTTCACTGAATCATCTGTATGGCTTATATGTGCAAGTTGATGTCAAATAAAGTATTTACTTATAACTAAATACCGAAATTACTGTATTAGTTTAGTTTCTGCATATGGCAATTTTGACAACTTATGTCTTTTCAGTACAGATAAATTTAAAACGTTTGCCCGGATAGACCATAAACTCAAAGATGTTTAAAAACTGATGAGAACAGCAAACAAAATGAACTGAAGCATTTGACTTAAAATCTCAAATTTAAAACATACGTTTAGATGATAATTTCAACAGTAATCTGAAAGCTATTAATGGTGTTCCGTCATAGAACAATGCACATTTGAAAGCAAGGATATGCATTGGATCTCTTCATTAGGAGTAATTGTGACAAGGGAAAGATACAGGGTTCAACCCTCATATCATCGAATTTTATGTACATTAATGTAGTGTCATTTTTTGGGGGTCATCGGTTCGGAGATAGGGCTGTAAGATCCTTATGTTAGAATTTTTTGTGCAGAATTTTGGCAAAAAGGCCAATTCCACTATAGCGGAGTTGCTCCATATGAAGTCCAATACAAAGTTAAAACAGTCCTTACTTGTAAATACGATCCGTGTAGAAAATAGTTCGGTCAAGTTTTTACAGTTCGAGCCATCAAAGTTCAAATGAAGTAAATAAGTTCGTTATTATGACTGCAGGTGTTCCTTAGGGTTCTACACTTGGTTCCTTACTATAATTGTGATACATATGATATTGATCAAAGCTTACGTAATATGGCTTATTTGTTGTCTAATTGCATCTCTTTATCTTATTCTGATCAAAACATCGCAATAATCAAGGTAGAAACAAATAGGATTTAATTACAGTGGCAAACAAAGTAGAATAGGAGAGGAAAATCTCAAATTAAGAATCCAATTACAAAAACATGAAAACAGCAAACACCTACAATGGCCAGGAACTACAATCAAAATCATCATCACAATCAAACCAATATATAGGCAATACAAATGGATACAGAATGAAAAATACCAATAAAAATACTTAAACACTAGTGGTGGGATAACCTCCCCCCACCCCTTATTACGGCCTTTTACATAAAGAATGGTCCGCACTTGAGTTTTGGCATTTATATACAATCAATTGTGCGAGTTATTAACCTGTGGAGTTATATTATCTTTCTTC
>MJUU01003462.1:0-39657 GCA_002080025.1 Modiolus philippinarum | reverse complement strand
ATTTTATTTGCAATATCTTTTTCAGATGTTAAAATATCTTGTCCGTTTTTAATGTGATGGACATTAGCTTTCCTATTTTTTCCTTTGATTTTTTGTACCATATTCCATACTTTGTTCATAGGGGTGTGGCAATTTAACTTAGAGACAAAGTTGCGCCAAGAAGTGCGTCTTCTTTGTTTAAAAGTTCTTCGAGCTTTTTGCACGAAAAACGCGAAAATTGCCAAGATTGTCCGTCGTTGGATGTTTATTGAAAAGTTGCTCTGCCTTTTTACGATTTGTCAGAGCATCATCACAGTCATCGTCAAACCAGGGTTTCCCATGCCGTTTTGGGTTTGCCGAGGTTTTCGGTATAGATTTATCTGCAATGGAAACTATTTTTTCACTGAAAAGATTTAAGGGATCAAGAACATCTTCAAACAATTCAGATTTCAATTCTTCTCTACATAAATTTTCATAGAGAGACCAATCAGCTTTATCAAATTTAAAGCGCTATGGCCTTTCTCCGGGAGTAGAATAAAGATGTTGAAGAATGATCGGAAAGTGATCACTACTACATAAGTCATCGTGTACTTTCCAGGAAAAGTCCAACAGTGGAGATGGGTCAGTTATAGTTAGGTCTATAACTGAGTAAGCCCCATTTCCAGGATGTAAATAAGTGTGTGAACCATCATTAAAGATACATAAACCTTCCTGCGACATTATGTCTTCAATCTTTTTACCTCTGTCATTCAAAGCAGAACTGCCCCATAATGGATTGTGAGCATTGAAATCACCCATTATTATAAAAGGGGCGGGCAGTTGGTCGGTCAAGTTTTTAAGTTGACTGAGACTGGGGTTGAAATTAGGTGGTAAGTATACAGAACATAATGTGATCGTTTTATCTAAAGAAATTCTCACTGCAACAGCCTGAAGATCGGTATTTAGATCAACAGTACTGTGGATAATATTGTTGTTGACGAGAATGGTTGAGCCGCCAGCAGCTCGTTCATTCTCAGCAACATAAGTGCTGTAGAGGGAGTAGTTCTTTACATTCAACGTATCACTTTCCTTCAGGTGTGTTTCCTGAAGACAAAATGCCGCAGGATTTAAAGCTTGAATTAATAAAGTAATTTCAATAAAATTAATCTTAAAACCTCGGCAATTCCATTAAATTATATTGTTCATTTTAGTCGTATTGGTGAGATATTTCCCTTTCGGGAAACTGAAGGATGACGAGACGATGATCCACTAACAGACGAAGACCTACTGTGTGATCGTTCATTTTCGATGTTATTTCCTGTTTCTGTCTCCATCTGGTCTTCAAAAGTTCCCCAAATGCTTACGTCCCAATACGGTTTGGGGCGTGGACCAGGTTTTTTAGTCTTGCCAGTGTCCTCATCTGAAGACAGGCTTTCATATCTATTAGAAGTTCTAATAAAGGATTTTTCATGTCTGCTCTGTCTTTGGTTCTGTGCATTTTTTTATTTAATATTATCAGCAGATGATGAACGTTCTGCTGATTTAGATAAATTAGAAGCTAGTTTACTTTTCGTTTGCTTTGGAGACGATTGTACGTTTGTAGAAGGTGAAGGTTGTATTGACTGGGTTGCCGTATTAACTGTTTTTTGTTTAAATTTAGTTGGAGTTATAATTTGTTCTTTAGGAACTGTTTAAACAGGTTACTTTTGGGGGTTCTCTTTGTCATATGGCCAGGTCAAAATTGTTTGTGTCTCAATATGCGATAAAGAGGGTCGCTGTCTAACTTTATCTGCATATGAAGAAGTTACTGTTTTTACTGTTTGTTGATGAAATTTGCCGGGCTTCGCTGTAAGAAATGTTTCTTTCTGTTTTAATTTTTAGAATTTCTTTTCCTTAATGTATAAAGGACAGTTTCTGGAGGAGAACATATGGTCACCGCTGCAGTTTGCACATTTCAGTGCATTTGTGCAGTCTGTGCCCTGGTGTCCCTCTTCCGCACACCTGAAACACTTCAACTTGCCCTTACATTGTTTGGTACCATGACCAAACTTTTGGCAAGTGAAGCATCTCACTGGGTTTGGAAGGAACTTGTCCACCTTTATACCAAAGGGTCCTATTTTCAAATATGTTGGTGGGACAGATGAATTAAACGTAATCAAAAATGTGTTGAGTTTTACCGGTGTTCCTGTCTTTTTGGAAATAAATCTTTGGACCTTTGTTACTCCTTGCGATGATAGCCAGTCACAAATTTCCTCATCAGTGAGTTCGGAAAGATACTGACTCCCATCCCGCAAGATACCTTTACTACTATTTAATGTTTTGTGTGGGGAAGCCGAAACTTTAAAGTCTTGAATTTTTGAAATTTTTTATAAGTTATCACTTTGATGTTTATTTACTGTTTCAATCAGTAAGTCACCTGAACGTATTCTAGATACATTTTTAACGGTTCCAGCAATGCTTTGTAACGTCTTTTCTATTAGAAAAGGATTAATTTTAGAGATGGGTTTTTCGGGTGACCCAGTCAGCACTATGAATTTAGTCCAATTGCTGTCTTCCTCTTCTGGAACGGAATCATCAGATTTTCTTTTTTTATTTGGAGCTGGTTGATTTGAAGTTTTTTGTGCCATGTAAGAATGTTATGTTTCACCCACCCACCACGGAGTGCCAACAAGGGCGATGCTTTTATTCCAGGGCTCTCCACCGGAAAGCACCAAGTGATCCAAGGATGGTATACTCAAGCAGAGCGTAACCGTCAGGCACTGAAGGAAAGCGTACCACTTGATTGACCCATAAGCCACCGCCTTCTCAAAGATATCCTCCATGGATAAAATAGTTAAATGAGAATAAAACATTCAAAAGACACTAATTTGTAAATCTCATTTTGGGGATATCTTCAAGGGCTTGGCGTGACCAGCCGATTGATCAGACCGGGACCATCTGACCTCCCGTTCAGATGATATCAGAGCCGAAGCAGGGTATAGTTCCTGTATTCTCAGCCCAACGGATATTAATGGCCGCAGCGGGAGTCTGAATACAGGTTCGCACCCACCAGGACCTCGTCAACCATCGACACGGGTCTCGACACACGGCAAACGTGTCGCCTCTGTTAGGAAGACTCATACTCCAAGCTCAGAGGATGCTGCGGGCCTATTCTTCAGCCGGAACCGCGCACGGCGGAAGATCGTAATTGGGAATAGCAGAAGACAATACAGGATTTTCTACTACAAGGTATAAACTAGTATCGTCTGCAAACAATTTAACAGCAGAAGTATTTCTTCTACAATGTCAATGATAAAAATAAGGAATAATAAAGGCCCCAATATAAACTCTTGAGGCACACCTGCCCCTATCGGTAAACACTCAGAACTAGAACCATTTAATACTACCCTTTGAACTCTCCCCGAAAGATAAATGGTAGGTTAAATCGGTTTTATGGCGCGCTAAACCCCTCCCCCTTTCCACTGCGATTATGTTAGGTAGTTACTCAACGATAATAACCGTTGAAAGGGCGTGTGCAGTAAAAGAAATATCAACCCTGTAGCAACAAAATTGAATCTTAAATCACAATTCGGTCCAAAACTTCAAATTTTTGCACAATGGCTAAATATCTATTAAAAATTCATATTAAAAAAAACAAGCACCTACCATCCTTCAGCCTCTTTTTTCCTAAAGCGACAAGCTGACCGAAAGCAAGCACATGGGGAAAATTTTTTAAAAAATAATATGCATGATGCAAGTCTTTAATCAATAATTTACTAAGGATGGACGTGTTGATGACAGACGGAAGCAAAACGACAGAGAGGTGCTTTGACAAAAAATATAATAATAAAAGATGCAGAGTAAGGAAGTACGCGTAATTCAACCAAACTTTCAAGCTAGAGAATTCATTCAATGCATTGTAAGTTTGCATGTCATTATTTCAATTCTTTAGATATTTCAACGCAAAAATGCTTTATGTTAGTATTTTTCCAAAACTCCTTATTAAAAAAACGAAAATTTAAACGCTTTTTACGTCAGTCTCCGGCAGCACCTCTACAGCAATTCCTAAAGACAAGTCGTAAAAAGTGACATGTTCATATCCAAGTACTAAGTGAAAATGTGATAGTGAAAGATATACTGAATTATCATTTTCTAACCGTAAGACAAAACCAATGGGATTCTAATTGGTCATGACTTTTCTGATTGGAGCAAACGTTTTTTAAAAGTACACCGAGTTGGAGAAACGTTATTTACGAGAACGAAAGCTGAATTTCCGAATCTACCCATTATAACCCATGGTTACTTCTCTACCACTAAAACAAGATCAAGGTGAAAGTCTGAAAAAGTAAGTAAGAACCGAACCGTCAATCAGAACGAATAATCCAAAGACAATGCCATTTCGGAAACAACAAAGAAACAGACACAACATTAGTACGGAACAGAAAAGAACAAAGAAGACACACACACACAAATATGAACAACACTGACCCAATAAAAAATGTGGGTGAAAGAAGTCAACCGGTAGAGTAAACATCTCCTGCTTCGTATAAGACACCCGCCGTATTGAACATGTCAAATCCTCTAGTAAAGTCAACCCTAATTAAGATTTAAAGGGAAAGATCTGTTGTCATCTTGGAAACATACACATAGCGGTTCACAAGATGAGGTCGACCGTAAAACGTCTCAGGGATGACTTCAAGTTTTGGGTAATATACCCTTGTTGAAGTAGCCTATTTGTGAGCAACCAGGTTCTATCAAGGAAATCACTGTATCGAACACTGCCTCTCGAATAGAGAATGAGCTGGGAGATGTAAACTCAGTATACCGGCGCTGTAGGTATGTTGCTACAAAGAAAAGGGAAGTTGAGTATTTGAAAAGTGAAGTTACAGCGTTTGTTGTACAGCTTAGTTTGAAGTCTACCTCTGTTTTCAATTTCAAGAGTAAGGTAAAGGATTGAGGCCGATGTGGAAGTGCCTGAACTATGCTTCATTTCGAGCTTTTCGATAGATCAGATGACGAAAATCAAAGCGAGGGTAGTTTAGTGACAAATTATCATCTATATAACAGAATAACGGAAGCTTAGATTGAAGGATTGGGTAAGTTTTTTATCTTTATTTTGAAGAAGCCCTTCGATGATTGATTGAATATTGTTTCACGTCTACTGAGCAATATTTCAGCTATATCAAGACGAGAACAAGTTTGTTAATAAATAATCACTTTGGGGTATGGAAAGGGTCATGGGACGGTAAGTTCTGACTGCCACTGGAAAAGTAGGGTGAAATCGAAAGGGCGGGGAATTTAGCCTTGTAGCCGATCACCTACGGACCACTAAAAAAAAGGGTTTGCTACAAGGGTTCTTTAACGTGCAGGAAGCGTGGCATTTCTTCCAACACGTGGACCTGAGTTTACATCCCATCCGAAAGATGGGTTGTGTACACATGTATTTATTAATCCCGCACAACCAAGGAATGGGTCCTATTTCTATATCCCGGGGTTCCCTCGGGGTCAGCCCCGTTTAGGAGGGGTCATACTCCGCAAGCCGGAGATACTAGGTCCTATTTCTATACCCCGGGGTTCCCTTGGGGGTGCCCTTCGATGAATTAAGCCTCATAGATACTATATTACGTAAGCTTAAATTGAAGGATTGGGCCTGTTTTTATCGTTATTTTGAAGAAGTCCTTCGATGAGATACCACGAGAAATATGTATTACAAATATCTTCGGCAAAGGCAAAACTAAAAATAACTGTAATATACAAAACAACACAGAAAACAAAAGCATCGACAAAAACTTCAATCTCAATGGTCCTGACTTTGTACAGGAATTTATTTTGGGGGGGGGGAGCGCACATCCTCCCCTTGTATTGCTTTTGTGTTCGGAAGATACTCAGGTCGTTGACAATAAAAAGAAATGATTGCTAAGCAAAGAATATTGAATTCTACTTCGAATCGAAATTTCAAAATTTCAAGGGGCTGATATCTATCAAAGAACTTTTTAAAGTTTCGCACGAGACGGAATTTTTTGAAGCCTTGTTAATAAGGCGACCAAGGAGATTACAATATATAATAGGAAAGTATGTATGATTTGTGCTAGCATTCATGCGGCGAATCAATTATGAAACATACACTACGTAAGTAGGAGTAGTTTGAATATTATTATCCATGCTAGAGACATTGATAATTTCTTAAATTAAAATCGTTCCTTTTTTGTACTAAAATGACAATTTTCGTCAAATTCGAGATATCAGTCCCCCAAAAATGTACAACTAGTGGTTGCTGTAGTTCCTTTATCTTTAGTTCTGGAGGATTTATCGAATGAACCCATTTAGGAGAAAATGCGTTATTGGAGAGAATAAGTAAGATTGAAGGATCTAGAATCTTTTTGTGATCTTTTACGCAAAAAATTCAGTTTTGTTGGAATGTAAAGGCAAGACTACGAGTAGAGGAGCACCATTTGTACCCACTGGTATACAAACATATGATAATATGCAATAAATAGCATTTGTTTCACGTTGTATATTGAGTTCGTATATTTTTGTCTTGCTTTCAGATCATCAGTCATTTATTTAACCTTGTTCTGTTAAATTACGCAATCACGTTGACTCGTACATACTGTTTGATAGTGAGAATCTTGACACACACTCCTCAAAAAGGTCAAGCTAAAATAAAATAGACGATTATATGTTCACTCAATAGTTTGAGATTATAAGATGTCATCAGGCACAATCTTGTACCAACAATGAGGGAAAGGGGAAGTCCGATAATTAAATTAAACTTTATGCGAGATGGCCCTTAACTTTGTTGCGCATTATACAAATATCAAAGTGAAAGATAGGCCGAGGATACCCTTTTTACAACACAAAATTTGACGCTTTTTCAAAAGTGTACCATGTCAGAAGAATACTGTGAATTTATGTCTCTTAAGTGCTGATCAAATCAAAGCATTTTGAAATCCATAAAGCAAAATAAGTGTTGAAACTGATAAAGAATAAATCAGCATTCCCATTGTTATTCTAACTATTTGTGCATTGGCAAAATGGAAGCTGGTTAATGCTGCACCCATTATTGTGGGGTGCATAACTCGACTTTAAGTTACATGTAGTGTGTAGCACGAGCAATATATTGTTGTACTTTATTTTCCATGATTGTAAGCATACATGAGAACAAAAAAAAACACACAAGAAATGATAGTTCCATACCCTGCGACTCCATAGGACAAGTCGTGTTTGGTGTTCACGTATGATTGATTGATTGAATATTGTTCAACGTCTACTCAGCAATATTTCAGCTATATCAAGACGAGAACAAGTTTGTTAATAAATAATCACTTTGAGGTATGGAAAGGGCCATTGGACGGGAAATTCTGCCTGCCACTGAAAAAGTAGGGTGAAATCGAAAAGGGCGGGGAATTTAGCCTTGAAGCCGATCACCTACGGACCACTCAAAAAAGAGCTTGCTACAGGGGTTCTTTAACGTACAGGAAGCGTGGCATTTCTTCCAACATGTGGACCTGAGTTTACATCCCATTCGAAAGATGGGTTGTGTATTTATTAATCCCGCATAACCACGGAATGGGTCCTATTTCTATATCCCGGGGTTCCCTCGGGGTCATACCCCGCAAGCCGGAGATACTAGGTCCTATTTCTATATCCCGGGGTTCCCTCGGGGTCCTCTGTTAGGAAGACTCATACTCCAAGCTCAGAGGATGCTGCGGGCCTATTCATAAGCCGGGACCGCTCACGGCGGTGTTCACGTATGACCAGTTGGTTCTATATCTATTGGTATCAATCATTCAAACACATGTGCGCATATGATTGATTGATTGAATATTGTTTAACGTCTACTCAGCAATATTTCAGCTATATCAAGACGAGAACATGTTTGTTAATAAATAATCACTTTGGGGTATGGAGAGGGCCATGGGACGGGAAATTCTGACTGCCACTGGAAAAGTAGGGTGAAATCGTCAAGGGCGGGGAATTAGCCTTGTAGCCGATCACCTACGCATCACCCCAAAAAAGAGCCTGCTGCAAGGGTTCTTTAACGTGCAAGAAACGTGGCATTTCTTCCAACACGTGGACCTGAGTTTACATCCCATCCGAAAGATGGGTTGTGTATTTATTAATCCCGCACAACCACGGAATGGGTCCTATTTCTATATCCCGGGACCCTCGGGGTCAGTCTCCGTTTAGGAGGGGTCACACCCCGCAAGCCGGAGATACTAGGTCCTATTTCTATATCCCGGTGTTCCCTCGGGGTCCTCTGTTAGGAAGACTCATACTCCAAGCTCAGAGGATGCTGCGGGCCTATTCATAAGCCAGGACCGCGCACGGCGGTGTGCGCATATGGAATAAATTGCTGTTCGGTTGTTGGAAAAACTACAAGCTCAATGTGTGAACGCCTGTATCATTCGACTGATAAATTGCTTAAAACCAGATAAAGAAAATGACATTTTTCTCATAAGGTCATCTTTTAGACCAGATTCTGTGCTGGTAGCCATGTTTCGTGTTGGGTTGAGTGAAACAAGCAATTACTGTACAGTTATTTCTACTACATTCCTGTAATGTTTGCTTCAGGGATTTCAGAGAATATGATGAAATGTGATTTTTCCGTAGGGTAAATATTACACTACCTTCCAGTCTGGCAGCCATTTTTTTCCTGATCGAAACAATATGAGCAATGTGTGTAAGGACCCTTTCCTATATCATTCCAATTCCGCTTATTTTAATTTTCATCAGTAGTTTCACAGGTAATATTAAATTTTCTGCATAAAAGTTCTCTGCAGAGTTTAAAGCTAAGAGATGATGTTCACAGCATATTTTTAAAACAAAGAAGCATCTCCGTCGTGCTAAGTAAAGTTCCTCGTTGATTATATCTTTCCCTTTAGACTCTGTTGTTTTTTTAGTCTCCTACAGCTTTTATTTATCTTTCGTTTTTATTTATCCCCGTTTAAAACCCTGTTTGTTAATTTGTTACAGGTTTTTTATATTTGCTTTTTCTTTTGGTTTTGTTCGTTTTTGTTTGTTTGTTTGTTTGTTTGTTTTCTTTGTTTGTTGGTTTGCTTTTTGTTTGTTTGTTTGTTTTTGTTTTTTTTGGGGGGGTCTGCATGTTTCAATTTGATCATCACTTAAGACACATCAGTTGTATGAATTTCAATCGACAGAAACTTCATTTACAGCAATTTTTATATTTATTTTTTTTTCATTCTTCAGTAAAATTTAATTCTGCTGAGCTCAATGATTTTATAGCCAATACCTGTAAAGGTATATTTGTACCATCAAATGTAATGAAAAACACATCTTTATGTTTATCAACACAAGAATCATTTGTATCAGCTTTAAGAGGTATGCTATAAAGAACCAATGCTGCGCTAATAAACTGCTATCTAATATACCTGAAAATAAAAAAAAACAAGCACCAAACGTTTAACAGATTCCTCATGTTATTTTAATCCCTTTCATATCTTTGCTGAACTTTTTTTATGTTAAGGAATTAATTTTTGATTATGAAAATTAATAAATAAATTAAAAAGCATGTGTCCGATAACATAGCTCTCTTTAGAATTGACTTAATAGAAATTGTTATAAATGTATAATTAACCTGCGCTGTAATTATATGTAATATGGCCTACATGTGGAAAAGGTTCCATATTTATTATATTTAATTATAATTATCATTTTTGTTATATTTAGGTGAATACATGTAATAGATTTTTCAAATCATTTTAGAAATTCAGATTTTTTTAAAGAATTTTGTCTTGATAAAATACTGAAAATAAGTGATGTTGCCTAGTGACCAGTATAAAATAAAACAAATGAATGGAAAATAAACCACCAATTTGGCTTAATGTTATCTAAAAACTGAGTCCAAAATAATAGTGGCTAAACGTTACGAGTATGGGCTGTTTGTCAATGGCAAAATAAAGCATAGTATATATAAAGAAATTAAGGTTCCACTAACGTAAAAAATTAGGACCCCAGTAAACACAAAACATTTGTCTGTATTTCTCAAGCTGCATGAAATGTAGTAGGATATTATTGCGGAATAATGTGCTCTTTTGAACATAATCTACACGTACAAAGTTAGGAAATTGTAAATGAATTTGAAAATTTTATTTTATATGCGAATCTTTTCATTTCGTAAACACTCAATTTTCAAAAAAAATCAGGAGATCGGAAAAAGGACTTATATGTTTCAAATTTGTTGTGGACGTATACTTTAATATCTAACGAATGGCAAGCTAATGCCGGTTATTTGGGATTATTTGGGTTCATTTTCAAGATGGAGTTCAACTTTGGTACATAGGGAAAGTAATTTCACACATTCAGGTCAGAAATTGCCAAATTTCTACTTTAAAACATATCATAGTATTCATAAAGAACAATTTCGAAAAGAATTAGACGTTTCCTGACCTCCTGATTTTTTTTAAATTTGAGTGTGTACCCAAGGAAAAGATTTGTTTATAAAATCTATTTGTTTATAAAAATTAATATATTGAATTTAAAATAATTTACAATTTTTGCAGCGATTACATGGAAATAATGCTTAAAAGAATGCATTTCTTCCTGATTTATTGCTATATTTCATGTAGCTTGAAAAATACAAGCAAAAGATTTATCTTTATTGTGTGTCCTTATTTTTTACTTTAGTGAAACCTTAAAAAACTTGTTTTTACAACAACTGCATTAACAAACCTAGGTAAAGACATGTCATGCACGGATCGATTGTCGACTTGAACAATCTTGAACTCAATCTATATGGATTTAAATTATAATGTTTATAGTTACATATATTGCAAAGGTCAACCAAGTGGCAAAACTGTCACTGAATCGAAGTCAAGATTTACAACCCACGCCTACATTCTATTGCCCTTAAAAGACTATACAGCATATACATATCAAATGGAAAACCTTACAATTGTATATAATGTGTCTTTTTAAATGCCACAGATCCGTTTTAGAATGTAAGCTTGGGGTGTAAACTTTGACTTCTGTTCAGTTTAACTTTTGCCACTTGGTTGACCGTAGCAATAAAAAGGCATAATAGGCAAATGTGAATGGACAAAATAAATGCGAAAATATATATATATATAAAGTCCCTTGAATAAAACTGTCTTTTTTGCGAAAAGTACAATTGATATGATCTAGATTTTCTCCGTCATCAGTTTGGTTTAGAACGTCACCTGTATGTAGAGCTCACTGTGTAGTGATCGATTGACGTACATGTATGTATATACCCATTGGACGGCGCTATCTAGATTGCTCGATTTTCTGTTTGTTATCATTTTGTATAATTGCATTTTAATATAGTACAATGTATGGAGACATTGTAACCTCAAAGGTTGTAATAACTAATCCATCTGTGATTTAGACAATAAAAATGTGTTTAAAGAAAGAAAAAAAGTTATATCATGACATATATAAACTCTTTCACGTCATCAGGGCAGCAATTTGAATAAATCTATAAAATTAATGCAAACTGATAGGTTTCATGTGACATTTAACACCGATAATCAGTTATGGCCATAAAAAGACAGAAATATAAAATCGCAAGAGAAACATTTACAAACTACCAATCGAACAATAAATAATTTTTATTATGTAGGCATGTAAAGAGCAGTACAACCATTACAAGCAAGCAATATACAGTGACAAGAAAGTTTTTTTTTATCAAAGCAAAGACTAAGAATACAAAAAGCAATATAAATACTGGATCAGCAATGGCATTTAAGATTGCTGGCGGTATTGTTGGACCGCGCTTCTAGTACCAAACCTCACAACTTTTATATTTCTCCTGTTTCCATATAGTTGTATAAATTATCGATAAATATCGTAAATACAATTTTACATGCGAATAAATAATTTGGTTTCACGGAGAAAGCAACTTGTTTGTCCGTTGGTAACATGAAAAGCACAGCGGAGACAAAGACATATCTAATATAAGAAAAACAAAGTTCCTTTTTATACCATACAGTAATATTTTATGAAGAACTAAACAATTGCACAGAATACCGACCGAAAAAGACGTAAATTTCATAAAGCACTAGTCCAGAGATATTGTGAAAACTAGAAAACAGGACAAACACATCAAACATCATAAAAAATACCAATTAAATAAATAACATATAACGCTCAGAACTAAATAGCAGTTATAAGTAAAACGGAAAAGTTAATTACACTTTAACGTATAGCAAATATTGAATAAAATAATGCCACGGGGCAAAATTATTTTCATTAAAACAATTTAGTATGTAAAATTACGTAATATTTATCTTCAATTTAATCGGTAATATTCGATCAAGATACCAGAAGAAGTAGCTGCTTTTACTTCTTTTAATTGCATAATGCATTTTTCGTACAAGTATTTGATATGGAAAAATGGCGTGCGACCTGAACTGGTAGTGATTCAATATCATTTCCACTTGATATATATCCTCGATTACTTATCCTTGAACCAGAATCGGTTTTATTGACTCCTGCTACAGAGCTGCCAGGCGCGCCCCAATGTGGTGGAGAGGGGGAATGCTTCGTCTGTGCGGGGTAGTCAGGTCATAATACAGGAAGCCTGGTCGCGCAACATTGTAGCCACTATGAGGAGACCCCTGCTTTATTTTCCCGAGAAAGGCAGACTCACTGAGGGGTTGGGTGGTAGTATAGAGGTCTAAATGTCCTGTCCCTACCTAATTATAACTTTTTCAAGTGGCCATCAAAACTCGTGGTTCCGGTTGTCCCTACCGTCTGTATTTCTTACTTTATTTACGTTGATTTTTTTTATTGTTAAAGTTGTTCTCGACCTGATATAGGAGAGATATTGCTCACTGGACGTTAAACTCCAAATAATCAATCAATAAATTTGTTGTCCCACAAGCTCAACTATGGCCTTGTCATTTCTTATCATTACATAATAGAGTCGGAAGTCTGTAAACTGTTTTTACCATTAGAATATATAATAAAGGTATTTCTTTGTTCACATTTCAGTCAGAAAATTTATGTACGAGATGAGTAAAAAGATACACCTACGGTTGATTGGGTGGGCAAATATTTAAGTTCAGTGCTGACTGATATATTTGCATCGTTGCCAGAAAAATAAAATAAGGTGAAAATTTTACGTTGCGTATTATAGAAATTTTCTGTTTTTATCAAAATTCTAACCACTTAAAAATACTGAGACTTCATTCCTTCATTCCGTGTATTGCACTCGGTAGATGTCCTTGGTACTGGATTTGGCTTCCTATTTCGATATTTTTGTAAATGAGTACTTCTTTTTGGACTACTTTTGGATTATGGCTTTCCATATTATTTGATTTTAATGCTGCATATGACTTTACCCCTGAAACACGTGTACAGCATAACGAAATTTACAGTTTTTATGCAACTTCGGTACTGTTAGCTCACCTGGCCTAAAAGGCCATGTGAGCTTTTGCCATCACTTGGCGTCCGTCCGTCCGTCGTCCCTCCGTAAACTTTTTACATTTTGACTATCTCCTCAGAAAAAAACTTGGCCAATTTAAACCAAACTTCACAGGAATAATGTATGGAAAGTCTTATACTTAGTTTGCCGAAATTTTTGTGATCCGCCAAATAATATGGCCACCAGCACTAAATTGGACACTATGGGAAAGAGCATATATTTGCTGTCTCCTCTTAAGCTACTGAAGCAAATTTAATCAAACTTTACATGAATGATGTATGTTAGGTCCTGTATGTAGATTGCCGAAATTTTTCCGATCCGCCAAAAAAACATGGCCGCCAGCGCAGAACTAATTTAACATGGGACCCTATGGAAAAAGCATTCATTTGCTATCTCCTCTGAAGCTACTGAAGCAAAATGTACTAAACTTTACAGGAACGATGTATGGAAGGTTCTTTATGTAGATTGCCGAAAATTTTCCAATCCGTCAAAAAACATGGCCGCCAGCACAGAACATAATTTAACCTAGGACCCTATGGGAAAAGCTTTTATGTTCTATCGTTTCTAAAGCTACTAAAGCAAATTAACCAAACTTTACAGGAATGTCAGATGTATAGAAGATCCTCTATGTAGATTGCCGAAATTTTTTTTTCCGATCCCATAACAAACATGGCCGCCAGTGTAGAACATAGTTCAATTAATATTAGACCCTATGGGAAAAGCATATATTTGCTATATTCTCTGAAGCTACTGAGCAAATTAAACCAAACTTTCCAGGATGGTGTATGGAATGTCCTTTCTTTAGATTGCCGAAATTTTACCCATCCACAGAACATAGTTTTTAACACTGGACCCTATGGGAAAAGCAAATATTTGCCATCTCCTCTGAAGCTACTTAAGCAAATTATATCATACTTTACAGGAATGATGTATGAAAGGTCCTTCACATAGACTGCCTAAAAATTTCTGATCCAATAAAAAATATGGCTGCCAGCACGAAACATAGTTTAACACTGGACCCTATCGGAAAATCATGTTTTCATCTTCTCCTCTGATACCACTGAAGCAAATTCAACTAAACTTTACAGGAATGATGTACAGACAGTGCTTTAAAAAATTGCTCATTTCAATGCGATTTGACAGAAAAACTTGGAATCAAGTGCAAAACATAGTTTAACATTGGAGCCCGATATGAGATAACCATCCTTTTCATCATCTTCTCTGAGACTAATCAAGCAAATTTAAGTAAATGTATAGAGAATACTTTGCAAAAATTATTTATTTCAATAGGATCTGACAAAAAACACAGGTGCTAATGGAGAACATAGCTAAACATTTGACCCCATTGGTAAAAAACATCTGTTTTTGTCATGCATGGCATAAAAGCATTTTGTCAGGTGAACGATGCATGCTCAGTCTCTGAGCCTTTAGTTTTTATATTCAAAAGCTTGAGTTTTACTTCACTTAAAACGCGGGGCATTAACACTGAAACTTTATAATAAAAACTAGAAAGGGGCGATCTGCTGATCACAAAAGATACCCCGCCAATAGGCAATTCTAGTATTTTGCTTGATCTTTAGCTTTTTCATAAGTAGAGAAAATTAATCAGTACCTAATGGCGAGAAACATGTTAAAATTATTGCACAGCCTATGATGCACGAACTAAGAAATTAATAGATTTTACATTATCTAAGTGCCCATCAATAACTGTTTAAACGCCATAACCAATTACTGTGAAAATTAAATCAGATAAGGATTTCATTGATATACATGTATATTCACTTAGTAATAAGTGTTCCAGGGAAGTCATGTGTCGCCTGCGTAATATCGCAAAATATATTCCAAGTTCTGTCAAACAGAAAGTGGGCATGCAAGAGATCCCAGACCCTCTTACACATTATAGGCCCCTATACTGATACTCCATGCCAATTTCAGAAGGCAGGAAGGGGATATGTGGTTACTTAGTAAAACATGACCGAAGTTTTCAAGACTCGAAAAATGTTCGGTCAAACAGGAAGTAGGCATGCCAGAGATCCGAACTCTATAATACGGTATAGGTCCCATACTGATACTCCACGCTAAATTACAGGTGGTACCTGAGAAAAAATGTGACAGAATTGTTTTGTGACAGTGATCCGCAAAAATATTTTAAGTTCCGTCAAAGAAGAATTGGGTAAGTAAGGGATCCACAATTCTGTAACACGGTAATGTTCCCCAAACTGATACTCAATGGCAAATTTCAGAAGGCTGGAATGTGTGGTTCCTGTGAAAAATGTGACAGATTTTTTTTTTATAACGCGGATTATAACCAACAAATACTCTCAAGTTCCCAAACTCTATTACACGATATAGGTCCCTAAACTACAAACTCAATTGCAGAAGGCTTGGATCTGTGCTTCCTAAGAGTTCCTGAAAATTTTCAAGACACAAAAAATATTTTCAGTCGCGTCAACCAGGAAGTGGGCATCTGAGAGATCCCAAAGTCTATTACAAGGTATAGGTCTCCATATTGATACTAGTCCATACCAAATTACTGAAGGCTCGGAAACATGATCACTGAGAAACATGTGACAGAACTTTTTGTGACGCAGACGAAGAAGACTAAAAGTACAAAAATGTATCATCCGGAAACCAATAAATTTACAGATTTTGCCTAAATCAAAGGCAATAATTGTGGAACGCATAATCCGATCACGTTCAAAATCTAACTTGACCTGTATCATTGTCCAAAAATATTAAAACTTTCCTTCAAAGCAAACTCAAGTTGTCACCCGGAAACCAAAGAAAGTACAACGGACGGATGGACAAGAGAACCCTATATACTGCCGACCTTTAAATGCGGGAGTATAATTATTTAATACACAAGATTTCAATTTGAATATTAATTTTGTGACAGGGCAGTTGTAGATGTTGAAATTACTATTTAATATCAATTGCATTGCCTAGTCAACACATGTATGCAAATTTGACCCCAAATACAATCTTTTCTTTGGCTCATGTTGTCATTTAAACAACCAAAATGTGAAGACAAGTTTGTTGCATGCATGGTAAAATCAGGTTTTATGAATGAATATTGCTTTGAAAGGATGGTCTTTTATATAATCTGATAAAACATCCGATTAAACTCGACAGATGTGTCGCACAGCGGAATCGATCGATAAATGGACAACTTCGTGATATTTTTTTGTGTACTGCATATCGAAGATTTTTAAAGACAGCATTTATCAAGTTCCCGCCAACAACTGGCAATTATGAATGAAAGAGAGTCACAAAAATCAATAATCTTATAGTGTAGCGCGTATACAAGTGAAGCTTTCAAGAAATTCTTCCGCTTTAAAATCGCAATAACTGGCTGCATTCGCTTGGTAATAAAGAATAACATACCTCTGTATATATCAGAAGTGAAACGTGTCACCATAGAACACCTGTCCTCCTATAGAGCTAATGTTAAAATCCCAAAATTATACCCGTTTATGCAAATGAGCTTATTAACCACGCCCATTTTCCTTATTTTGGTCATCAAGAAAACCCTTCTTGCAAGCGTCACGAACGCAGAACACCGTGAGCGTAGCGAAATGGTGTGAATGGTGTGACGATTGAGGTTGGGCAACCGGGTTCAGTTTTCTAACCCTTACCCTTTCTATTGTTTTATTCTAATTTGATGCCTTTTCTCGTGTCGCTTGAATAACCATTGCGAATAGAAGTTTTATTCTTTGTGTATGTACTTTATCCCAACTTTATCACGCTGATATTTTTTTGTCCAATACTTCAATCTTTTCTATGTATTTTCTGTACTTTTGTTTAACATATAACCTCAACTCAACCGTTGCATTGGTATCGATGTATTTTTGTGATACTCTTTTACCCTTTTGTTTCCTGCCCTGATCATAGTTATCTCCCTTTGTTTTGTACTCTTGAGTCCATGTTTTGTTTTGTTCTTACGGCACCCCTACTAGTGTATCTTTTTGTTATTGTTCTGTATCATTTTTCATTTGTGGTGCATTTCTTTTATTGTTTGCTGTATCTATATACTCGGCAATAAATAATCAACTAGTTACAAGTATACATATTTTATTTTCCCCGTCATAAAGCAAGCATGGGTTAGGGAATGGGGGCTGGGAATGAAAAAAATAACAAAAAAAATTAAATAAAAAAAAATAAAAAATTATTGCTATGTTTTTTCTTTCTTTCTCCTCTCCTTTTAAATCCTCCCATCCTCTCAAATTCCCGAAATGAGCTCGTGGGCAGTACGAGCAGCGAAATGAGCAGACGAGCAGTGAAAACGAGCAGCGTGAGCATGCCTTTAAACAGCGAATTTATAGCTTTTCCAACCATAAGATACAAGACACTTGTCACCACCTCCACATACCGCGGAATTCCCGAGATGACCACGCCAGCAGCACCAGCAGCGAAATGAGCACGCGAGCAGTGAAAATGAGCAGCGGGATGAGCAAGTGAGCATACCCTTAAACAGCGTATTTGTCGCTCTTCCCACCGCAGAGCGGCTGCAGCAGCAGCAATTTTCCCGAGGTGAGCACGCGAGCAGCACGAGCAGCCAAATGAGCACGCGAGCATACCCTTAAGCAGCGAATATGTAGCTTTTCCCACAACACAGCAGCAGCAGTTATATTCCCGAGATGAGCATGCGAGCAGCACGAGCAGCGAAATGAGCACACGAGCAGCGAAATGAGCACACGAGCAGTGAAACAAGCACGCGAACAGCGACATTCCCAATCTGACCCTATGTAAAGCTTTGTTCTGTAATATATCGTCATTCGTTCTTCGAATCAAGAGAGAGGAAGACGTCTATAATGTATCACTGCGACCTTTGTGAATACACGACCAATCGTCACTTCAATCTCGTACGCCACAAGAATTAGAAACACGACATGGAAGATACTTCGCCAACTGAATCGGAGACAGAGTCCAATATATCAGAAGAAAGCAATCACTCTGACGAATCTGCCTATAGCAACGAAGAAAGTAACGACTCTAACACGTCAGAAGAGTCCACGGACGAAAGTACTGACGATTAAGAAGACCAAGAGTATCCATGGAAGCTGATCGTGAATCAAACATTTGACAAACTCGAACCAGAATACACCAAGAAAGTAGAAGAGTTGATTGAAGAAGGACACGGCTCCGAAAAGGTTCGTCTAAGCGCATATGAAAACATGAATAAACTTTTTAGAGACCATATGAGAAATCAATACCTGGAAACGGTGTTCTGGATGCAGGATTTCAACAAAGATCCAATTCACAAAAAGATCAAAGATACAGCCAAACGTTTAAGAGATGAAGAAGACTACGAAACCAGGGAATCTTTGCAATATGCAGTGAAGAAAAGAAAATATCTGTTAGATGACGTATTGGACAGCTTCGAACCACCACCAATCGAAGACAGCAACGACTCGATGTAAATAAAAGAAAAGAAGAGAAAAAGGGGGATGGGAGTAATGCGGACTATCTTATCGGATAGCCAGTCACAAGCCTGGATAAACGCAGAGTGCCCCTTTGGAATATATACTAGAATTCAACCCCCTGTCAAAATTTTGGACCCACATTACACCCCAAATATTAGAGATAGAGTTAAACACATGTCACCAATCGATTTAGAATGTCAAAATTACCAATGTATTAAATAAAGCAAATTAGTTGTGGATAAAGCTTCTGTTAAGTACGTCGGTAACTTGAAAAACACAGCGAAGACAGAGATATATGTAATATAAGGAATATCAAACTTGCTTTAAACATCCCTGTTTTATTAGGGACTAAACAACCGTAGTAGAATACCGACGTAAAAATACGTAAATTTCAGAAATACAAAGTCCAGAGACTTGGTGAAAACTAGAAATAGAATAACAAACACTTTAAAAATAACTAAATACTGAAGTTATAGTGAATTTAATTTCTGCATATGTGAATTTCGACAACTTATGTCTCCGTGCAGATAAAATCTAAACGTTTGGAAGACGTTTATATCATTAAAAATACCAACTAAATAACAAAAATATAACACTGATCAGAACTTAATAATAGCAATACGGAAAATTAATTACATTTTAGCGGAGAGCAAATATTGAATAAAACAAAGCCACAGGGGTAAAATTACTTTCATTAACACAGAAGTTATTAAATATGTAAAATGATGTAATATTGATATCGAGTTTATCGGTAGTATTCAGTTAGATGCGAAAAGTAATAACTGTTTTTGCTGCATTTAATTGCGTAATGCATTTTTTACGTGTATTTGATATGAAAATTTCTTGTGACCTTAGTCTGTAAAATTTTTTGCCTTTAGAACTTTGTGTACAATTCAGTCAGAAAATTAAAGTTTGTGATGATTGAATAGTTACTTGTACGATTGGATGTGAAAAAAAATGTTTCATCGTTGTCAGAACAATAAGGTTCAAAAGACCACAAAAGTACCTTAAGTTTACTAAAAAGGCGGGGAATGAAGGGGAACTTTATAGATTGAATTAAAAATTAGATTTTCTATTTAGCACAAGAGTTCAAGTTGAATTTTACTGGTGTGATTAAGTAGTAGCAGATGTTGAAATTACTTCTTTTTTGTATCGCCCAGTTAACAAATAGTATATGCAGTGGATATAAAAAGGATAATAGAATCGGTAATATTTAAGAGCCAACAATAAAATCTAGCCCATATCATTTTTGGAGGAGTTTATCGATGTGTAAACGCGGCCGACTCACTCACAAACTAAATAAAGTCCGAAGGACTTTATGTAGAGTTTGTGAGTGAAAGGCCGCGTTTACACATCCATAAACTCCTCCAAAATTACTTTTATTTCTTATAATTCCAATCCTTTGAACTTTGAACAATGTTGTCACTGATATTTACGTCATCATATACTGCACTATTTAGCGTCGTAATATATTAATGGACAAGAAGAGTTTATCGAGAAATAACCTTTTTGTTGTTCATGACGTTAGCCAATGAAATTGGACGTTGCATTAGCAATTGGAATTATATTGTCCATAAAAATTGTAAAGTTGTATTCATAGCATTGTCTTGAGTAATGTAGATATGTTTGACATGTCATCTTCTTTCCTTGTATATCTATACTGTGCACTATATATCTATACTGTGCACTATATATCTATACTGTGCACTATATTTGTGGGAAATTAAGCGGTTTGTTTTCAACTAAAGAAATATGAACATTATAGTTGTCCACTAGCTTAAGACACTAGTGCTTTTGTCGGGCAAAGGATGACAGTGATTGTAAGAGCACTTTGCCAGTTTAATTGATGTTTGTTGACAATCCCGCACCCATGACCAAGAAAGACATGGATGTAGCGTTGCTCGACAATTAGCAAAGAATTCCGCTTAAACCGGTGCTAGGGGCCGTCTGGAACTTACTGGGTCGATGCCTCTGCTGGTGGACTGTTAGTACCCGAGGACATTCTCTAGCTCAGTAGTGCTGACCCGAAAGCCGATTCTGTTTGGAACCTTGCAATACATACGAAATTTTTGCAAATTTTGTTGAAAACTAAGTAAGGAATCTCTCCCTCATGCCAAGCTCTGTCCTTAGCTGATTTTGGTTATACATTTAGATCATATAGATTTTTTGTTCTCTGTCAGTTGTTTATCATCTTTGATTTTATGGTCTTCAAAGCGTTTTGATTTTATCTGTACTGAAGAGACAAAAGTTGCCGAAATGCGCTTATGCAGAATTCAAAATTCACAGTAATTTTGGCGGTACTAGGCGACGTGTTTTCATCTCTAATTTTTATTTACTTGCTTTACTCTATGTTTTTACGACTACTATGAACTCTAGTTTTATCCTGTCGATCATCACACGCATTTTTGGTCACAAATATTAATAACAAATATAACAAAAGTGCGATTTTTCACGTTCACTCATGTTAAAGTAATATCAATCGTCCGCTTCGGTAGTACCAATATCCGGTGTCGTTCCCATACGGTGATTATCTGCAAACGAAGTTTGATAAAGAACAAACAAGCAATTAAGGCCGGGGATTTTGAACAGATATATCATGTAAGAAGGAGAATTTCCGAAAAATTCCAGTCGAGAGATGTTATATTTCCCGATCCCAACGGGCGAAGGAAATTGCATTCTCGAGACTGTTATTTTTTTTGCAAATTCCCCGACCAGACATGATATATCTTTTTAATTCTACCGAATGACTATGTTAAGCGCGCAGATGACGTCGTTTTTAAAAAAAATTTACAAGCGTCTCGGTGAGGGGTTAAAAAGGACAAATTTTAGCAAATACCCCGTCAGAGGATTAAAAGTGGCGAATTTTTAGGCAAATACCCCGCTGCTCCAAAACGTGTTTGAAATTCCACGGATTTGTCAAAAATACATTGGTAGTCGACCAATCAAATTGCAGCATTCTATCATAAGGTAGAATTAAATATAAAATTCTTATAGGTGAAACATTGAACTGAAAAGGGGACCTTTAAACTTAAAGTAAAAAGTACTCACAATGCATAATACAAAGTAAATTTTGTTACGATTTCCACGTTTTAAGGGAGTAACCTTTCAGCAGCAACCTTAAATGTGAAGACAAGAAAAGTCAAACAACCCATTAGAAAAGAGCAAAGTTTTGAAATAAAATCAAATTATGATTTCTGATATTCCTGTCCTGGTCATGCAAATTGAAATTAACAATTTTAAGATGCAGTAACATAAACTCTCTTTGATCATACTTAGATATGCTAGTTTAGATAGTGCCACAATTTCTCCGATAATTCATTTGTGCAAGTCCAATAAATAGTTGTCTTGAGATACACCCCTTCGTTTGTCATGCCGACTGAAAACAGTATAAATTTTAGAAATAGAACCTGGTAAACTAAAAATCCTAGACGTGCATTTGTCTGACTGCTTTGAATTTTTGAAATTATAGCTTCAACTAATGTAGACCTCATCTCTTACTTTGGTATTAAAGTTATAACTCAACACTTTTACTTAAAATCTTTTGGTAGATAGTTTGTTTTTTATCCATTACGAGACTCTCTCACACTCTCTCTTCAGGCTTAGAATTTAAGTTCTTTATAAGACTGGGATGTTCGATTTTGCATTTTGCTGATTACTTTTTCAAGAGTTTTAAGCTTCATTCACACTCATACGTTTCCGTTACTATGTTTTAGTACATTTTAAGGTAGATTATATGCACCGTTGTAATGAAATCTTAAGATGTACATCTTGTTTGCCAAAATTCGAGAAATCACTGATATTTCAAACCAATACATAAAGTCCCATGATTGTTAACGTTATGGATGGGGCTTAGCCATTATGATAACCTAAACGCCTATCATGAATGATTATTTTCGAAATATAAATGAACCTAAAACTAGGTTATTTATTATTATCAATGGTGTGTGTCATGTGGCAAAACAAACAAATAACCTTCACTAAGGAATAATTTGACTTTTTATTCATTTGTTTCTAACATCGTCACAGCCAGAACATTTTATCGATCATATCAGCAGCATACACAAGAGTTCGAGACCCTAAAAAGTAACTGAGTTCTGTATCTTGTTTCAACGTTTTCGAAAGATCTATTAAAAAGGCATATTTGAATTACGCCTATAAGAACATATCAAAAGACAAAAATGCGGAAAGACACAGAGATGAAAAAAGATTAATAAATAAATGGATATGAAATTAATGTCCGTGTTACTAAATCCCTATAAATCCTTGCCAAGTTTACGCAAACGGAACAATGCTTTCATTATTGTTATTTATCTTGGAGTCACTATAAGGCCTTTAACAAAGAGCAATCCCTCCTATCTCATAGCGAGTTCAAGACGGTTCCTAGCACCAGTTTGGGTGTAATTCACTTGCTAACTCTTGAACAACGCGAAATCCATGTATCTAAAATGATTACAGTGAAGAAATCAGTTGAGCAAAAGTACTCTCTGGTAATGTTATTATTCACCACATTAAAAATTTCCATCTAATTCTCTAAGTTTTACTTCATATAAGCAGAGGTTGTCAGTAAGCTTATCTCTAATTCTTTATCTGTTTTTGACTCTACTATTTAGATCCTATTGGTAATTTGTTCTCTTTCAGCTTTTACACACATTTTGGTTCATGGAGTTCCTAATGTTTTGATTTGATCTCCACTGAAGGGACATAAAATGTCGAAATGCGCGAATGCAGAAACAAAATTAACAGTAACTTCTGTACTTTAGATTTATTACCGCTGGACCGATGCCATTACTGGTGACTCCTAGTCTTCGGGGTTATTCACCAATCCAGTGGCCATTACTTCGGCGCTGGCACAAAAACTGATTTCATTTGGAAACTTGCAATGTTGAAGGTTAGCGAGGACAGCTGTCAAGTGATCAAACCGTCAGAATGGCGAGAAAAATTTAATAATATGTTCAGATTGGATTGAAATTTGACAGGAAGGTCACTGGGCATCTGTAGAAACGAACTTGGGTGTGGAAAATATCAAAATTGCAACCATTGCTATTGGAACAGAAAATAGCGGGAAATTTTCAAATTGAGTCAAACTGAATGCAAATTGACAGGAAGTTTACTTAGCATGTGTAGAAACGAGTTTTGGTCTTTAAGATATCAAAATGATTACCGTTGCAATGGAAACAGCAAAATGGTTGGAAAATTCAAACTGCTTCTTATATGATGAATAAGGGAAATAATCTTGAAATAAGGTCAGAAAAAGGAAAAAAAATAATAAAATAACACAGTAAAAGTGCTGAAAAGGGGAAAATAACTTTGATAAAAAGTTAATAAAATAGGGAGATAGTTGTGAAAAAGTAAATTATATACACAAAGGGATAAGAAAGGGGGAAATAATGATTCAAAATAAGGAGTATCTCCATCTGGCATGCTCTGTCCTTAACTGATTTGTCTTTACTATTTAGATCCTATCGGTTATTTGTTCGTTCTCTGCTTTTACTAACATTTTGGTCTATGAATTTTCAAATGATTTGAATTGGTCTGCACTGAAGAGACAAAAGTTGTCGAAAAGCGCCTGTGCAGAAACTAAATTAACAGTTGCTTCGGTATTTTATTATTCTTTAAGTTTTGCCCTGTTTTGACAAGAAAAAATTATTCGTTTGACGAACTGAAATTGGCTTTTGTCATTTAAATAGTGTTAAATACCCTTGCTTCTATCCATTTCGTTTTAGGGTGTGAATGATTTGCCTTTTTACTTTATAAAAAGATTATAAAAAGAAGATATTATTTATTGAGGTTAATAACCAATTACCTGACAAAAAGGTAGAAACAAGGGTTTTAAATTTCGCTAAAACTGCCCTTGTATTGGAGTAGTGACCGCGTGCATCTATTAATAAGTTGACCAGACTTGAATATCATTTTGCTAAGTTTCTTTGCACTATAAATTTTATTTTTGGTGAGGTACCATTACTTTGTCAATGGGTTCCTGAAATGCCGGTAATAAACAATGGAATAATAGGAAAAAGAGCTAGCGGTCTTAAATGGATAAAACCAGATAAATTCATAAATCTAGCTGAACTGTCAAACGGGACTTGACATATCAATAAATGATCTGTTAGGATGGATCTAGGTTTTTATTCATTAATTAATTCCTACTAAAGTGCTTTTGCACTTTTCAGTTTATTGCATAATCAAAGCAGAAACTATTCATTCACATTAAAATTATATGACTTTAACAAAGGCTAGAATTTTACTTAAAACATAATGAGAGTTTTACGTCAAGTAATAATTATTACTCAATGATATTTTCAGTATTTTCATTAGAGGATTACTAAAGAATTCTATGGTACAACAGTTCTTGTTCAGCCTTAATAATGATAAAATACGGATGTTGAACCAATTTTTAATTATCAAACACATCAGGTAGAAATGAAGGAATTTTGCTTGACAATCCTCACAATATATCACTAATTCGTGGTGATCCAAACGTAATAACTGCTACTTATTTATAACCCAGGGAAATTACAAATACTAAAAAAATGTTTAAAAAACCTTGCATGCGTGCACTTTTGTCGTTGTATAATTAGGAGATATGTGAATTGTATTTGAAGATTTGGACACGTCAATTGGGGATTTGAAGTTCGCAAATTGAGTTTACTGGCACTACAATCTAGTGTAGTTGCAGAATTTTGACTATGTTTATTACATTAATTATTATTAAACTCAACATCAGATATACGAATTGCAATATTACTCCACGGGAAATATAGTCCCAATATATGATAAACAATTATTTATTGCGTCTGGATTTTAAATAAAACAAGAAATTTAATCATGTAATATAAAATAATTTATTGTTTTCAAAATCATAAACATTTGGCATGAAACCTTTTCATTTCAAAACTAAAAGTGCGTGTCATTTTACCAAGCACAACGGGATTTCCGACTGTAAGTCAGAGGGAAAGGATATTTACAGTTTATAGAGGATTACCAGATTGAGAAA
The DNA here is from genome assembly GCA_002080025.1 of Modiolus philippinarum. Classification (NCBI taxonomy): domain Eukaryota; kingdom Metazoa; phylum Mollusca; class Bivalvia; order Mytilida; family Modiolidae; genus Modiolus; species Modiolus philippinarum. The sequence continues at coordinate 13,895 of MJUU01003462.1, read as the reverse complement.
TATGGTAGCGTTACATTGACATGTGAGTTGTTTTCTGCTAAGCATGATAATCCATCACTTGTGTATTCAGTCACGGAGATGACAACACGATTCCTGGAAAGTAGAATTTTCTATTGGCCTATAGGATATTCAGAGGCACAGCTAAATTAAATGGATCATTGTATGGATATTTGCAGATGGTCATCAATTTCAATAACAATGATATACTTGAGTTTCAAGGCTAAACGTCTGAGAAAATTCATGGCTTTATTTCTTATCTAATATATTTTACACGGGACATTTTTCGGATACAACACAGCCAATTACATCTCAGCGGAAACTACACAAATTTACTAGAATGAGTGTAGGAAATGGAATGAAATGCTGTTTTAGCTTACTTTTAATGACTAAATAAATATCTGCTGGAGTTGGAGAAGAAATCAGCAGATATCGCAAAAACAGTCGCAGAGAAAAGAAGTGTGTTATTGGAAGGGACTGCCTATGCAGGTAGATCTGCTTTGGTTGAATGTCAGTCTATGTTTTTGATAAGTTTTTTTATAGTAATGTTTTTGGTATCAGGGATAACATTTGAATTGCTTAAAGCATGGGTGCTGTCGTCTGCATGTCTGCATGACACTCATCGAAATCTGCTTGCGGAGTTTTTCTGTCTCATTAATGTAATAAGACACTTGTCACAACTCCTCGTTGCGATTTCGTTGATCTGTTTTAAATGTGTCATCAAAGGCTGAACGTTACAATCAGACACAGAAGGTGAAGCAATGTGTATTGCCTCTAATTATTTCATAAACAAACGCGAAGGAATAGTGTCCATTTCAGGAATGTGAACCGTAAAATCTGTACCTTGAAAATAAGAACGTTAATCAATCAGATAACAGTATTAATGACAAACTACATAAGAATAACTGTTGTCCTTTTTAAGGAAATAAAGATTTTCACATGATTAATGTCCAGATTCTTCATACTGACCATCCCCGAAAGTCATGTTGTTAGTATCAATTGCATTCTCATGCGTTTAACACATAAAAATACCTCCCAAGAGAGTTTTTCAATAATTAATTCCAGTAAACATACTTACTGTTTTTATTTCTTCTTGATTTCTTAAATGATTAACAAAATAAAATAATAATTGAGTTGAAAGCTTTTCTATTTAAAATACCCAATGCATATGAATATTATGTACTTTTACTTTATAAAATAGAATACACCTGACTCAATTTTAGACCAAATATATAATTTCCAAAATTTATTTTATAAATTAATAAAAAAACATTGCAGCCTCATAGTATCAATTTTTCATTTGTAACTTTCTAAGTAAAATGTAAAATAGGTAATGTGTTTATATACAGGTAAGTGAGATCTGAAACGAACAATCCAAGGACAATGGCAGCATCGGAAATACAAAGAAACAAAGACACAACATGATCACGGCACAGAAAAAATGAAGACACACAACCTTCATTCTTTTTTGCAATTCGCCAAAGATAAAAAAAATTATCATGAAAACATGCAAAAGTTAACATAATGTTACTCAAATTTCAAACGATTATATATATTTTAAGATTTTAATATGTTTTTAGGTAAACCTTATTTACCTCCAGTGAAAAAATAAATAGGAAAATTAAACTTTTTTTTATGTTGGATATCCACTTTATTGTAAAGTTAAATATGTCGCATTTTTTTAACCCAATAGTTTTTTTTCCGATATTAGAAATTCTGTATTTATATTTCTAAATACGTGAAATATCTGTAAAATAACAATGAGAAAATTAGTTTAGAACTTCCAATCTTGCAATAATAAAGTTCGAGTAGAATATGGACCAAAAATGAATGTTGAATTTCAATGCCCATTTAAAGTTGCGCTACAGTATTGAATTGGAGGACAGCATAGAGCAGTTGTAGAAAGTTTTATTTTTTTATTTTTTATTTTTTTTTCTTAAATTCATTAGATCAACCATTCTCTAACTTCTACCCAGTTTTCACATTTCCTGAACGGTGTGGAATCATTTCGTGAAATTTCCCGCCAAATTTATTCGGAGTACAATCCTCGGTGTTTTTCGTCAATCATTAGAGAAACAATTTCCACAACTTAAACACGTTAATTATGAAATTTCTTACATCTCGTTAAATAAATTTTCAAATGTTTAAAAGCTCGGCAAGCCTAGCTTTCAAACTTTTGAAAAATTTATTTAACTCGATGTGAGAAATTTCATAATCAACTAGTTTTCGTTATGGAAACCATATTTCACCTACAAGTATAATGGAATAAAAAAAGATAACAGGAAACACCTACAATGTTCTCATTTGTAGACTGTAAGAAAGAGAAGGGATATTTTTAGAATAACTGAAAACTTGTACATTGAAATTTATGAAAAAGAACATTGTTATGTATATAAAATCTAAAGAAATAAAATATTTTACAGCTTAAAACTATTTTTATATTCGATATTCAGAATTTCAGTACCAAAATACAATTAGTAACCAAGTTGGATAATAAACGGCTAATTTCGTTATCCTGTACACGTGTTTCAAGGAGTAACTTCTCATCAGCAGCATTAAAATCAAACAATATGGAAAGTCATAATCCGAGAGTAGTAATTACAAAAAATATCGAAATAGGAGGATAAATTCAGTACCAAGGACTACGAACAAGTTCCATACACGGAAGGAAGCCTCAGTATTTTTAAGGGCTTAAAATTCTGATTAAAACAGATAATTTCTATAAAACGCAAGGTAATTAAAACCAAATTTTAATACATCATTTGTTTAAAAACAAGTTTTAAAAAATCATTTATTTATGATGACACTTACATGTAAAAAACAGATGTATCTCTAGTGTCACAAAACTGTATTGAAATCGGTATGATGACAACTTTACGCATGAAAAACATTCTGAAATCAAACAAACATATAATTGTCTTTCAGAAAATAAAAAAAATTATTGAAAACACACGAAAATATTCCCAGAAATGATGCACCTACTTTGTGATTATTGGAGTAATGCTTTTTACAGTAACGATGTGTTATGTACCAAAAGAGAAATGGTACATGAACCAGAGGCTCCCAGGAGCCTGTATCGCTCACCTGGCTTTCAGTTGCCACAATCAAGGTAACAATGTAAGTTATACAGTTGATCTTCAGTTTCTCAAACTTTCGTAGGTCGAACACCTCAAATATCTTGAACTGTTTTTAATGTCTGATCATGTTTTGTTATATTTCTTTGTTGGGCTTTTTTGATAAAAAACGTTCTTGCTATGGACCACTTTCGACACCAGTTTTGAAGTCGAGACGTCATTTTGTAAATGGCAGTCAACAAACAATTTTCAACATCGGTTTTTTAAGTCGCAACATCAATATCTATTTGGAAATCAAATTTCTTTGAAATCGGACAATGTTGAGTTTTCCAGCCTTTTTGGCAGCCATTTTAAACATGGCGGTCAATGAACAATTTTTAACATCAGTTTTGAAGTTGCGACATCAAGAGCTATTTGGAAAACAAATGTCATTGAAATCAGAGAATGTTGAATTTTCCCGCCTTTTTTGGTGGCCATTTTGAAAATGGCGGTCAACAAACAATTTTCAACATCGGTTTTGAAGTCGCAACATCAATATCTACTTGGAAACCAAATTTCATTGAAATCGGACAATGTTGAATTTTCCCGCCTTTTTTGGCGGCCATTTTGAAAATTGCGGTCAAGGAACAATTTTCAACACCGGATTTGAACTCGCAACATCAAGATCTATTTGGAAACCAAATATCATTGAAATCGGACAATGTTGAATTTTCCCGCCTTTTTTGGCGGCCATTTTGAAAATGGCGGTCAAGGAACAATTTTCAACATCAGTTTTGAAGTCGCCGCAGCATGGCAAACATTTCATCAATTTACACTTAACCCTCATCTTCTATAGTTTTGGAAATAATAGATGAAAATACGAAAATTAAAAAAATTCGGTGAAAAAAGGGCAATAACTCCTACAAGGGTTTATGGATTTTCTTCAAAATTTCAGGGTGGGTAGATCTTGATATGCTGAACATTTTTGCAATTAACACTTTACCTCTATCTGTTACACTTTTTGAAATAAGAAATAAAAAATGCACAAATTTTGAAAATTTTACGGAAAAAGGGCAATAACTCCAAGATGGGTTTTCGGATTTTCTTCAAAATTGCAGGGCAGGTAGATCTTGCTATGCTGATTACTTTTTCTGCATGTCAGATTTTTGATATCTGTAACGGTTTTCAAGTTATTGGCCAAAAACTGCAATTTACCCCTATGTTCTATTTTTAGCAACGGCGGCCATGTTGTTTCACCTACCGCCTAATCGAACACAATTTTGAGAAGCCATAATCTGGTGATGATTCAGGCCAAGTTTGGTTACATTTGGCCCGGTGGTTTCAGAGGAGAAGATTTTTGAAATTGTTGACGGACAGACGGACGACAGACGACGGACGCATAGTGATGGCAAAAGCTCACATGGCCTTTAGGCCAGGTGAGCTAAAAAGGATGGCTAATACCTGTGACCTAATTTAAAGGAAGTTTAATCATCGGCATGAAAGATTTACAATAATGATAGGAGTTTGCAGATGGAATGTCGTTGTCAAATATATATATATTGATGTAATGAAATATATATTCATGCAATTAAATTTATGAATAAAAAAGCACATTGTTATGTAAGTAAAATCTTTAGATTTTACATACATAACAATGTGCTTTTTCATTCATAAATTTAATTGCATGAAAGGATCACAATAGGTAATAGGAGTTTGCAGATGGAATGTCGTTGTCAAATAATGATTGACTAAATACCGAAGTTACTGTGAATTTATTTTCTGCATATGCGCATTTTCGACAACAAAATGTCTCTTCGGTGTAGATAAAATCTAAACGTTTGGAAGACCGTAAACTCAAAGATGTTTAAAAACTGATAGAGAAAAAAATAACCATTTGTCTAATTCAAAGTTACTCGGCCTTATATCTAGGCATTAACAAGAGGTTTAACTCAAAGTCACTCGACATTATATTTCGGAATTATCAAGAGTGATATCTTTCTTATTACTTATTCCTCTCATGTACATATATTCATGTGGCCTTCTTTCTCTACTATGATATTTTGGTGGCGTTTTATAGAAGTGCCTAGAAGATTTTTGAATGAGGATTTTGATGAAGTGGGACTAAGCCTTTTTTCCTTGAGGTGCTTTAATTTTTTAGAGATATGCAGATAAAACAAATTCACCTTTTGAGTCCTTTTGCTATTAAAATGGTACTTTACTGAATATATTCCTTAGCCTTGAATTCGCGTATTGATTGTCGCCGTCGTTAATGAAATCTCAACCAGGAACGCAAACCTGCAACAAAAGACCATTTCCAAGTTCTTGGTCTGCATGCACACCAAAATCTGGAATAATAAACTTAATCCAATTGCGGGATGACATGATTCCTTACTCCCTATAGTATTGTGCACAAAAGATTATATTAAAAAAAAAACAGAAATATGTGTGAGAAAATCAAACTTGTCAAAATATGTTTCAACAGTTGTTTTTTCTTTCTTCACTGAGTAAAAAATTGCATGATTCCTAGGAATCTCTACGTTCTATCAGAATTACATGTAGATATAACTTTTATACAGCGATTCTTCATAGATTTAAGCAGATACTTCCTGTGACGTAGTTAAAGAGAAGCTGTGCAAACAAGACTATCACTAACCTTTATATTGACAACTCGGGACACTGACACTTTAAATCCAAATCTTATGATAAAGTGAAGAGGTGAACTTTCAATTTTTTAGTACTTATATACCCGAATCTACAGCATATTGAGTCTACGTTCACAACTCACTACATGTTTGGGTAGCTACTGTCGTGCATGTACTGTATACGTCGATTTCGTAAAATTTCAAATCACTATTTCAAAAGTCACTTAGACAGGGTTATGTTCAGATATTTTTTATATTATCAGTAAAGAAGTTTTATGGTCGTCATCACGATTTGACTAATTGTTGCAATGCGTCTATATCAGAAATGAAGAATGACATCTTTGAATATATCCCGAGTTAATTATTGGATTGAAATATACAGAATACATCGGCAAACGAATACCGAAGCAAGAACGTGGAAAGGGGAAATTCTAAAATCATAAATCCAAAATCACGGCAATTCACAGCAACACGAATTGAGACAGTATGACAAAGACAAACAAATAAACAAAAAAGAACAAGAACATCACAAAACTAAAGCACTAGTAGTGTGAACCCCTATAAAAACTGAGGTATCATCAGGTGCTCCGAAAGGGAAGTTGACATTAAACTTTTTACTTACAGTGAGACGTGTGTCACTAATGACAAAGTAATGCTTACCCTTTTAGATCATTTGATGACACTCACATAGAAGTGCTTTATTTTTTGTGGCGTTTGTATCATGTTCTGTTTGCTTTTGCTGACTGAATATCTCCAGGGACTCGTAAAACATCATAAAATTAAAAATGCTAGATCCTTCAATTTGAATTATAGATACATTGATGATGTTTATTCCATTAATAACCCATCAATTTTGCTAAATAGGTCCGTTTGAAATATTCTCCAGAACTGCGAGAAAGTAAACCTAAACTTTTTTTTTGTGGGGGTAGACCTGGGTAAGCCTAAAATTTTCCACTCGTTTATTTTTTTCAATATTCTAAGTATTAAAACTTCGCATGATCATGTTGACTTTAAGCAATTTTCGGCAATTTTTACCGTCCGATTTTCTGTCTAGTGGTAATCAAAGGTACCATGTTTCCTCATATTATTTAGTCCGTTCAGGACTTCCTTGTGGTGTATAAAATTAGCTCTTAATTAAATTTTAATTTGATATAAAATTATTTCAAATGCAAATTGCTATAGAATAGACATGTTTGATAGTAAGCATGAATAATGATAGTATATTTTAATAGTTTGAACTGCAATACAAGGGTGTTCTGAACAGTATAAGTTGAAAAGTTTACTCTATTTTGATCAGTATTAAACACTTCTTATGAAAAACCGAGTCGTTTAATTTTCACCAAAAACTGAGAATACAAAGAAAACTAGTATATATGTAAGATATATTAAAATTTTAGAAAAATCTACCGTTCCATTTTTTTTCTAAATTAACAATTAAGTGTGTAAAAATCAATAAAATTGCTGTATCTCTGCTTGAAACTACCTCCCTTGCCAGAAATCTGACTTTTAGATACTTTCCTTATTTTAAGATATCATTGCAAAACAAGTAAAGTTAATTTATTCGTTATAAATAACTGGATGTAGGGTATTTGTTTTCATGACAAAATAAATATTCATTTGCTGTATCACAAAAATATATCAATTTCAAAATTTTATTCATACCTTCGGAAATAATTCTATTTATTTATTTAAGTATTAAGTATTAGAAAAGTGACAAACAGAGTTATCTCCCCATACCCCTTAAATATAAAAATTGCCATTTCAGTACAAAACTTTCCGACGAAAGGGAGACATAATTATCTTTTTGACCGCCTTTGAAATCAAAACTTTTAAAAAAAATTATTAAATAGTTCTTTAATAGATATCAGTCTCTGGTCCGAACAGTGATTCCAGATTCATTTTTTAATATAAATACTGGGGTTAGCATTTCGTTTTACAATGTGCGACCTTTCATACCAATTGCCTTCGAGTTGCTATCGGACTAAAATGTAATAGAAGGGGAGTTTTTGAAATGCCTGTACCAAGATAGGACCAATGAGTTGACAATCTTTCAGACGTTTTTCCGCTCGCTTTGTCTCTTTGTCGCTTGGACTTCGGCTCTTGACAATTCTGTTCGGTAATTTGGTTGTTACAATCGTGATAAAATTGAGTTAAATGCTGAATGAATGTACTCATTTATTTTGAATCCTTCAAATAAAGGTATAGCCATACAGCCATACAGCTCATTAAAATTATTGCAGTTGGAGTTAACATATGTGTTATGGTCTCATGTTCAATTACTCCATATCCTTTCGTAAAAAAAATATAGCATCTGACATACTTGGGCAGGATTGAGAATATTGACTCTGTCGTCGAAGGTACCACTCAAGGTAATAATCTTTCGAGTTATTAGGTATTTGTTTTGTTTTAGATAATGTTCAACCGTTAACGTATAAATAAGTTATAAAGCTGGTTGTCATTATTGGTACTGCAGCTAGTTTCGAATAAAGAACTAACATACAAAATATTCATAATTTATTGTTTTGATGCCAGGAGTGAAAGCAGATCTATAATTTAGTATCGAATTTTAAAGTTTCCAACAAAATAGCTGAACTGTAGATAGTTGTAAAAACTTTTTTGTACATATCCAATCTGTAGAAGCATTTTTTTTTGCATACTGTGCCTTTTGTTATTTGGCAAAAAATCATAACAATTTTATAATTAATCGACAGGTCTTTTAGTGTAACTGACATGAGTTTTAAGAAGTGGACTGTTTTTTTTTCTACTGACAAACTTATCTACGATATTTACTTGTCAAAAAACGCTTTGGTAGAGATCAATGTGCCAAGATTGTTTAGTATTCATATCAGCTGTTTAATTCGAGAAATGAACTTATGTCATTTATACTTTGGTTTATAAACAGCTGACCTCATTCTTTTAATGTGTGCGACAAGTGGTATGGAAATCTAGACTGACATCTTCCTTTTATTATTAATTAGCTAAACATATGTTCTTGTAGAATAATTGTTCTCTCACTGACATCTTATTGGTATAAAAAGTCTATAAGCTGGTATGGTAGGAACCTAAGTTATTGTTGGGACTTGTATCATATCTGCAGGAAAAGCATCATTCCAGCTGCTTATGTTGGGATGATGTAATTATAAGTGAAGCAAATGGTCTTAATTTTTTATTGAGTGTAGATGATTTTGCAATTCTTGTATATAATAGATAGGTTGATGGATTAGATAGAGTTTAACGGCCAGTGAGCGTCATTTCAGCTCTATCAGGACAAGAACAAGTTAATAAATTAAAAAAAAAATAATCATAATAAGTAAAAAAGAAAGAAATCATGGTGGAAGGGGCAAACGGGGCAGCCAGTTTTATTGCCATTGGAAAAAAGGAATAGTTAGGGGTAGGAAAGTTAGTCTTCTATACGACACCCCGTGCGTCTTGTTTCCTTAGACAAATACAGAAGAGGTCTTTATACTGCATGGAACGTGAAATTTCTCCACAAAATTTGGTTTCAATGGTTCGCGGTCATGTTTTCCGTATTATGACCCGACTTCAACGCATAGACAGGGCATCCAATATCCACCAACTGGGGACGCGCCCGGCAGCTCCTGAAAACGGATTCAGGTGCATTGTGCACCTAATAGAATAAAATTTATCAAATGAATGTTATTTAAACGTCTATTCCCATCGGATAACGTCATCATGTAAGAATCTAGCTTACTGGTTTTGGGATTTTTGTGGATTCAGAAATCAAGATAGCAAATGAGCCACTAAACCCAGTAAATAGAAAATTCGAGTTCTTCTGTTAAATCTTTTTGATCCATAGTGATATTACACTTTTATCCGCTATTATCCTAAAGTGGTTTTCAATACTTTTTCGGAGATCTCAAACTAGTCTCACTGACAAAGATGAGTGGAATTCAACGAAAAACAATATATTAACTCCTTGTACTGATTCCAGATTTATATTGAGAAGTAGTTAAACAAAGGACAATTACACTCTTTGATTTAAATTAATTTCGTAGTCAAGTCACGGTATTTAGACACATGTTAAGATGAACAGTGCTTCATTTTACTGAACTATCAAATTTGGTGTCAAATTTCTTTTGATATTGCATAAACTCTTAATTCTTTTATATACAATCCATGAAAATCATTTGGAATGTTATTTTATTTGGAGTATTGGGGGTCAGGGAAAACATGTTAATATTCCAAGAAAAAGCAGGGATTACATGTAATCACTTGTATTCCAATGTAATCCAATTCTAAGTGTGTTAAAACCCAATTGGTTAAAAATACGTATTATTTTTATTTCACGCGTTGGTTAAATTTATGCGTGATGTTTCCGGCAAAGTTTCATTTCATTCATAAAGTCTATTGTGACGTCATCGTTACTAGGCTTTACTCCATATCCTTTCGTAAAATATTTAAGATAGCACGGCAAACAGTGACAAACGTGCTGAATCATTGAAAATGCACCTGAAACACAGTTAAAGTCATTGGAGAAACATTCTAATATGACTCTCTTCTTTGGCTTTGGAAACAAAGCTATGTTCTAATTCAAACAATAATTTTTCGCACATGCGTATATTTTTTACAAAAGGACATTCGTAATTTACAGTTTCACCTTTTATTCACTCAATTTTCATGTCGAAAAAAAAATTTAAATAATGAATCACAAAAAAGCTGCATCAAATAATGACAATAATAGAAATTTACAACAGTTACTGAATTAAACACTCGGAAATGAAATTGACATAACCGTAACCTAGCAACGAATGTGTTTTTGTTATGAAATCTTATCTATATGTTGCATATCATGCTATACAATTAAGTTATAAAAATTTTGATTTTTTACGTTAATGAAATTATTAATATGAGATTTTATTCCTTTTCTTTTCTTTTTGCTTCAAATATAACATAACTAAGCAGTAATATAAATCAGAAATATAACCAGCTCACATTTATACCCGATTCGAATTAAAAATATCCGTATTCTATATTTTTACAAAAGATAATTTGTAATTATTCATAACCTAATGAGCAACTTCAATTAATAAAATATAAGGAATATAGATTTCTCTATATCCATTTATGTGTGTTTATAGGCAGTTTTCCGGCATATTCTAATTATAGTGTCAAACCAAATATTTCCCTCTAAGAGCCGCTTCGAATGTTCAAAACGCTTGCTAAATGTATTAGAATCGAAATAGATTATTGCAATTGGGCTCTATGCGAATTAGAACATGGTCAGACCTTACCTCGCTATTGCTCGGTATAAAATATTGACAAATATAAGGTCTGCCCATGTTCTAATGCGCATAGAGCCCGCTTGCAATAATCTATTTCTTAAATATATCGTTCCGTTTGATCGTGAATTACGATATTTCTCCATTCTCGATAGTAATTTTTTTTTATTTTAACATGCTCGTTAGAGCTCGCATGTTGAAAATCACAAATTTAACTATCTCGAACTGGAGAAATATCGTAACCCACTTGTTCCATAAGGATATACCATATGTATATGGGATTTTATACATTATTTATTTAAGACCATGAGCATTCTTATGTTTTTATCACATTGACCTCACCATCGCTCATCGATTGCGATAATTCTTGTTTGCTTATCACTGACACCCAGGCCGCTATAAAACACAGAGGGTTTTAATTTCTGTTATCGTTTGTATTGTAATGAATTATATCATACTTCACATGAATTTTCTTGATTTTAATTGGTTAAATGTAAGGGTGGTATTTTGGTATACCACCCCTCTGTTGAGTTTACCCCCTTCTGTGCAGTATACCGCCTGTTCTAATTGTACAATGATTTCATTTACATTACTTGATGTAGTAATACAGTCAAGATGTTCAGTATAATATAACGCATGCTGCCTGAAATTTCGGATTTTATACTAGATTACCACACTCAGTAAAGAAAATCACCCTCGACTACTGTCTCGGGTGATATACTTCCTTCGTGGGGTAATCTAGTATACCATCCTCAATTGAAGGCAGTATGTGTATAATAACTACCATCACGTGCTTAAATCCTTCTTGGCGAAGAGGCAAAAACTGTTCTTGGTCGATGATAATGAACAAGAGGCCCTCAACAGCCTGTATCGCACCATTGTCTCAGTAGTTTAAGATGAGCAGATCCTTGAATGTGTTTTCCCTTAAGGTCCAATGTAAAAACTAAGTTCCCCGCTGTCAGTGCTGTTGGATACAGTGAAGACCTGAAAAACACCTTTTTTGCAGGGATCATCCCAAAGAATATTGTGAACAAGTTTGGATATAATTGGCTCAACAGTTTTAAAGGGGAAAATCTTTGAATGTCTTTTCCCATAGGGTCCAATGTTAAAACTAAGTTCCTTGCTGGTGGCCGTGTTGAATATAGTGGGAACATGAAAAACACGTTTTGCAGGGATCCAAGCACTATTGTGGCAAAGTTTTGTAATTGGCTCAGTAGTTTCAGTGAAGATCTTTGAAAGTTTTTCCCATAGGGTCCAATGTAAAATCAATGTTCCCTCCTTGTTGTCATGGTTGATATAGCCCAGATCTAAAAAAAACACCTTTTTGCAGGGGACCACTTAAGGACTATTCTTGCCAAGTTTGGTTACAATTGGTTCGGTATTTTCAGAGAAGAAGATTTTTGAATGTTTTATCCTACAGGGTCAAATGTTAAAAATATGTTTCCCGCTGACAGCCATCTTGGATATAACTTGGACCTGAAAAACAATATTTTGCAAGGTACCACCCAAGGACTATTGTGGCCATGTTTTGTTCCTATTGGTTCAGTGATTTCAGAGATCTTTGAATGTGTTTTCTTATAGGTTCCAATATTCAAACTACGATCCCCGCTGGCGGTCATCTTGGATATTTGCGCTAACCTGATAAACACCTTTTTTGCACGGGACTACCCAAGAATTATTTTTGCCCATTGGCCCAGTAATTTCAGAGAAAAGATCTTTGAATGTGTTTTCCAATAGGGTCCAATGTTAAAACTGTTCATTACTGGCAGCCATGTTGGATATAGCGCGAACCTGAAAAAACACCTTTTTTGTAATGGACCACCCGAGGACTATTTTGACCAAGTTTGGTTCCAATTGGCTCAGTAGTTTCAGAGAAGATCTTTGAACATGTTTTCCCATGGGTCCAATGTTAAAAATTCGTTTGACCATTTTGGATATTGAGCTTAGCTGAAAACAACATTTTTTGCAAGGGACTACCAAAGGATTAGTGAGCCCAAGTTTAGTGCCATTGGCCTAGTAGTTTCGGAGCAGATCTTTGAATGTGTTTTCCCAGAGGTCCAATGTTAAAACTTTTTCCCTACTGGCAGTCATATTGGATATAGCGCGAACCTAAAAAACATTTTTTTTTGTAATGGACCACCAAGGGACTATTGTGGCCAATTTTGGTTCCAATTGGCTCAAAAATTTCAGAGGAAAAGATTATTGAATGAAAAGTTTTCGCCGGATGGACGGACGACGGACGCAAAGTGATGGCATAAGCCCACCCTGGCATTAGGCAGTTGAGCTAAAAAAGGACGGGTTGGGTTTCATCAAATATAATTTATTTCGTATTTTCAAATTTCGGTGTTTTTTTCAAACCAAAAGAGTTTTCACGTCTTAAATAGATAGAATATATTCAGTTACACGAATAAATAGACTTGTCTGACATGAAAATTATACTTTGTGTGTCTTAGAAATTAACTGTTTAATCAAAATTCTAACCACTTAAAAATACTGAGGTTTCATTCCCTGTATGGCACGGCTTCCTATTTCGATATTTTTGGAAATGAGTACTTCTTTTTGGACTACTTTTGGATTATGGCTTTCCATATTATTTGATTTAAATGCTGATGATGAGAGGTTACTCCTTGAAACACGTGTACAGCATAAGGAAATTTACTGTTTAATATGCAACTTCGGTATTTTTTGTATTGCAATGGTTCGAATACCATAAATAATCTCGTAGATGAATTTAAATTGTGTTATGCTTAGTAATTTAATTTTTTTTCTGATTTAAGTCACCTTTTTGCTTCAAAACATAGTTGTTTATAATGTGGCTTTGGTTTCTTATTTGTCGAGAGGCTGTTCAGGTGCTATCGTTTAAATTAATGTCTTCGTATTCGTCGAGATGCTGTCGAAGTGCCATCAAGGTGCTGATGAGCTCGATGTTTCCTTGACCTTTGGCCTCGCCACGTGTCTCGAAT
>MJUU01003460.1:0-15784 GCA_002080025.1 Modiolus philippinarum | reverse complement strand
GTCAAGATGTCATTTTGTAAATGGCAGTCAACAAACAATTTTCAACATTGGTTTGAAGTCGCAACATCTATTTGGAAATCAAATTTCATTGAAATCAGACAATGTTGAATTTCCCCGCCTTTTTTGGCGGCCATTTTAAAAACGGCGGTCAACGAACAATTTTTAACATCAGTTTTGAAGTTGCAACATCAAGGCCTATTTGGAAACCAAATGTCATTGAAATCAGACAATGTTGAATTTTCCTGCCTTTTTTAGCGGCCATTTTGAAAATGGTGGTCAACGAACAATTTTTAACTGCGACATCAAGACCTATTTGGAAACCAAATGTCATTGAAATCGGACAATGTTGAATTTTACCGCCTTTTTTGGTGGCCATTTTGGAAATGGCGGTAAATGAACAATTTTCAACATCAGTTTTGAAGTTGCGACATCAAGGCCTATTTGGAAACCAAATGTCATTGAAATCAGACAATGTTGAATTTTCCCGCCTTTTTTGGTGGCCATTTTGAAAATGGCGGACAACAAACAATTTTCAAAACCGATTTTGAAGTCGCAACATCAATATCTATTTGGAAACCAAATTTCATTGAAATCGGACAATGTTGAATTTTCCCGCCTTTTTTGGCGGCCATTTTGAAAATGGCGGTCAACGAACAATTTTCAACACCGGTTTTGAAGCCGCCACAGCATGGCAAACATTTCATCAGTTTACACTTAATCTTCATCTGCTATAGTTTTAGAAATAAAAAAGATGGAAAATACGAAAATTTTGAAAATTCGGTGAAAAAAGAGCAATAACTCCTACAAAGGTTTATGAATTTTCTTCAAAATTTTAGGGTGGGTAGATCTTGATATGCTGAACATTTCTGCAATTTACACTTGATCTCCATCTGTTAATCTTTTTGAAATAAAAAATGAAACATGCACAACTTTTGAAAATTTTGCGGAAAAGGGCTATAACTCCACAATGGGTTTTCCGATTTTCTTCAAAATTGCATAGTAGGTAGATCTCATCATGCTGATTATTTCTGCTCCTGTCAGATTTTTGTTATCTGTAATGGATTCTGAGTTATTGGCCAAAAACTGTGATTTACCCCTATGTTCTATTTTTAGCAAGGGCGGCCATGTTGTTCGACCTACCGCCTAATCGAACACAATTTTGAGAAGCCATGCTCTGGTGATGATTCAGGCCAAGTTTGGTTACATTTGGCCCAGTGGTTTCAGAGGAGAAGATTTTTGAAATTGTTGACAGACAGACGGACGGACGACGGACGCATAGTAGGCCATGTGAGCTAAAAATCATAATCATTAATTAAGGTCATAACTGGTATGGAAATGTTTTTAATGGCAATTTGATAATTTCTTTTGATCTGAATTGAAGACATTTTACAGTTTAACAGCATATACAAGAAAATTTGATATTATTTTTATTTGGCCTTATTGACATATTTGTGTAGCATTCAAACTTTTCACTATTTCCTAATAATTGAAATACACCTTTCTAATTATTCAGAGGAAATTTAGAAAAAGTTATTCCAAATTGGCAGAAAAAATATGAAAACCTCCAGGTAACTGGTTTATCATGTTTATTGATCCAAAAATATACTACTGGACTAGTATGTAATAAGATATTTCTTAAAATTAGAGAATGTGTCTATAAGACAGGGATGCCCCGCCGACAAATTTATGACAATAGATAATGTAAGTCAATCAGGCATAAAAATTAGTTCCCGATCACTGAATCATCAGGAAGTACCATTACAGATGATTGTTCAATAAACTTTTGTTGAATAATGGAAAGTAACAAAAATTCCATACTAAAGTCTTTTAAACATTGAATATTGGTCAGGTTACAGAATTATCCTTGAATTATGTAGTAATCGCCAAATAAACATCTAACTGTTTGAAATGGGCCTAATGCAAAAATTTATCTAAGTCATTCAAGCATAAAATGGAAGTCAAGGGAAAAAAAATTGTCCAAAAATTGGGTAGTTTTCACAAAGATGAGTAGTTTCAAGAAACATCATAATTATATGTTGTGTAGTTGTTGAGAAAAGTACATAAAACACATAATTTACCAAAAGTCATTCAAGCATAAAATGTAGCTCAAAGACACTTAATTGGCCTCGATTTGGATAGTACTTATCAAGTTGATTTATTTTGATGCAACAACATTGGGATAGCATGTTAAGTGTATGACAAACAGACTTAAATGCAGAATTTAACAAAAGTCATTCAAGCGTAAAATATAGGTCAAAACCACCTTACTGTCAATGTTTTGTGTAGTACTCATCAAGGCAATTAATTTGATGAAACATCATATTGGTATAATGTGTAGTTGTTGAGAAGCAAAATTTAACAAAAGTCACTCAAGCGTAAAATATAGGTCAAAGCAACCTAACTGTCAATGTTTTGGGTAGTACTCATCAAGACAATTAATTTGATTAAACATCATATTGGCATAATGTGTAGTTGTTGAGAAACAGACCTTAACGCAAAATTTGAAAAAAGTCACTCAAGCGTAAAATATAGGTCAAAGCTACCTTACTGTCAATGTTTTGGGTAGTACTCATCAAGACAATTAATTTGATGAAACATCATATTGGTATAATGTGTAGT
The DNA here is from genome assembly GCA_002080025.1 of Modiolus philippinarum. Taxonomy (NCBI): domain Eukaryota; kingdom Metazoa; phylum Mollusca; class Bivalvia; order Mytilida; family Modiolidae; genus Modiolus; species Modiolus philippinarum. The sequence goes on along the minus strand of MJUU01003460.1, from coordinate 13,165 downwards.
TGTTGAGAAATGGACCTAAACACAAAATTTAACAAAAGTCACTCAAGCATAAAATATAGGTCAAAGCTACCTAACTGTCAATGTTTTGGGTAGTACTCATCAAGAAAATTAATTTGATTAAACATCATATTGGCATAATGTGTGGTTGTTGAGAAATGGACCTTAATGCAAAATTTAACAAAAGTCACTCAAGCATAAAATGTAGGTCAGGCATCCCTAATTGTTAGTAAATCTGGTAGTACTAATCAAGGTGCATGTACTGATGTAATATTATCAAAATAATATGAAAAACAGCCAATCAAAGATTGCGATCCCCCCGCTACCCCTTTTTGGACCCCCTCCCCTTGTAAAAAAAGACAAGTGTTTTTTAAACTAAATTTCTTTCTGTTGATACAATCATTGTTATTGTAAAACACCAAAAAGATATGGTTGCTAGGTAGAATTTCAACAAGAGTGGACCCCAATAGATGTCTCGCCAGTCCCTGCTTGTCGCAAAAACGGTCATGTACTACTAAAGAGCAACCTACAAGCCAAATATTATTACCGTACAACTTACAGAAACAGACTTAAGCAAAAAAAACTTAACCTGGTCACTAGACCCTGAAATTGAGGTCAAGGTCAAAAGCCAAAAGGCAGACTGACATGTACTAACCAAGACCAAGCTATATATCAAATATCTTTGACCTATAGCTTGTAGTTATTGAGAAACAGACTTAAGCAAAAAAACTTAACCTGGTCACTAGACCGTGAAATTTAGGTCATGGTCAAAAGTCATATGGCAGACTGACATGTACTAACCAAGACCAAGCTATATACCAAATATCATTGACCTATAGCTTGTAGTTATTGAGTAACAGACTTAAGCAAAAAAACTTAACCCGGTCACTGGACCGTGAAATTGGGGTCAAGGTCGAAAGCCATATGGCAGACTGACATGTACTAACCAAGACCAAGCTATATACCAAATATCATGGACGTATAGCTTGTAGTTATTGAGAAACAGACTTAAGCAAAAAACTTAACCCGGTCACTGGACCGTGAAATTGAGGTCAAGGTCAAAAGCAATATTGCAGACTGACATATTGACTTCTAGCTTGTAGTTATTGAGAAATGGACTTAATCAAAAAAACTTAACCTGGTCACTGGGCAGGAAATATAGGTCAAGGTCACATGATTTTGGGTCCGACAGATAGGGTTTGTCGTAAGCTATCTATGGACCCAATATAAGGATCCAACATCAAAGGGTTCTATGAAATAACTTGAGTTTACGCCATCACCATCACAGCCGTCGCCGTCATACTTTGCACGCCTATGTCTCGCTTTCCAAGACTTTCGTCGCGGGCGAGACAAAAAGTACAGGTTTCTGAGAATTTTAGAAAATTTACCAAAATTAGAATCAAAGATTTTTGCAACCTGACTGTTGAAAATCACCATTTTTACTGTAAGAAATTGAAAAAGATAAGGCATCAAAAAAGAAATGGTTGCTAGGTAAATTTCCAAAAAGTAATTGGTCTTTGAGAGTTTCAGAAAATGTACCAAAATTAGAATCAGTTTTTATTTTGCATTCTGGTTATTGAAAATGATCTTCACTACTGCAAAGAATTGAAAAAGATATGGTTGCTAGGTAGAATTCCAAAAAATAATTGGTCTTTGAGAGTTTCAGGAAATTTACCATAATTAGAATCAAAGATTTTTGCAATCTGACTATTGAAAATCATCACTGAAACTCTAGGGCATCAAAAAAGATATGGTTGCTAGGTAAAATTCCAAAAAATAATTGGTCTTTGAGAGTTTCAGGAAATTTACCAAAATAAGAATCAAAGATTCTTGCAACCTGACAGTTGAAATTCATCATTATAACTCTAAATAATTGAAAAAGATATGGTTGCTAGGTAGAATTCCAAAAAAAAGTAGGTCTTTGAGAGTTTCAAGAAATTTACCAAAATCAGAATCAAAGATTTTTGCAATCCGACTATTGAAAATCATCACTGAAACTATAGGGCATCAAAAAAGATATGGTTGCTAGGTAAAATTCAAAAAAGTAATTGGTCTTTGAGAGTTTCAGGAAATTTACCAAAATTAGAATCAAAGATTTTTGCAATCTGACTATTGAAAATCATCACTGAAACTATAGGGCATCAAAAAAATTCCAATAATGCCTCATGAAAATATAACCCACAAAATCAAATTTATACATAAAGTTCCAGTTGTTCTGATGAGTACCAATTGTTTTACATTTTTGGCCCCTTAAGGGCATACCCCCAGGGGTCATACCAAAAGTCCGCTATCATCAGTTAATGAGATGCATATAATGGAACTTGCATACAAAGTTTCAGCTTCCAAACATGAACACTTCAGAAGATTTCTGTCACCAGGGGGCGTGCATGCCGAGAAGTGGGGAACTAATATTCAGCATACACAACCCTTGGCACAGGGGGTCAGTCTACAAATAGACTTAAATAGTGGCAGGCACAACTTACAGCAAGCAGCAAATTTTAACAATTTAATCTTGTAACAATAATATAATAGCAATGTTCCAAAATAATAAATAAATGAAAACCAAAATATTTTAAAAGTCCAAATATTAGAATTAATCAAAAGAGTCTATAAAGTTCTGAACTGTTCACTTAATTACGAAATAAAGTCACTAATGAATTCCACTGTTGTGTTGAGTCCATGAGCAGTTACGTTGTCGAAGGTTGATGTTGTCCTGAAGTTGCTGAGCCTAGTGTTCTCGAAGTCGCGAACTGGAAACAGTTTTGCAGCAGACTTCTTCCTTGATGACTTTGTTAGCACTTCGGATCTCCTTGTTGCTCGACGTAATTCGTATTGAGTAGCTAACTAAGACTAACGAATAAAGTTCATATATGCATATTTATACCAAAAAAATACTCAAAACATGACAAGCATTACTTTTAACATTTAAATTAATTTTTTAAAGTGACAGTATTGCTCAAAGATATTTTTAACAATTAGAATTAATACTCAAATATCAATATGAATAATAAGTGACAATTTAATTACCTTGATGTAAGTGACAATTTACTTATTTCATTTGTTAATACCGGTAATTATCTAAAACTGCCTTGAGCAATTAGTGACAAAGAACTCAAACAATAGTTACACCTAAAGGAGTTATGAAATTTTGAATATGTGACAAAAATGTTAAAGTAATAAAAACAATCCTAAAATTTCATTTTAATAAGTTTCTTATGTTTAAATTTTATAAATAATAACCTGAAAAAATTTTAACCAAAAATCAACCTATCACAATATCCCCCTGCTTCCAATATGTTTGTCCCCAAACATCGATGAGAAACATCAATAAATCATTTATAAAATCATTACATACAATATTTTAAAAATAAACTCTTAGAAAAAAAAAAACTCTTGAAAAGAGAAAAAAGAAAGATATACAGTGTTTAAAATTTCTAAACATCTTGGGTAAAAAAAAAACTCTTGAAAATAAACAACAAGAGAAAAAAAAAAACACTATTCCAACATTTGCAAAATAAATGTACACTCTTGGTAAAAAAACTTTGAAAATTAACTTCTTGTAGAAGATAAAAAAATAAACATAGACAGACATGATAAACAAAGCAGAAAAAAATGAATAAACAAAATACAAAAACAAAGCAAGCAAACCAGAAAGCTTGAAAATAGAATATTAAAAAAAAAAATTGATATTGAATATTGAAATTTTAAATGATATAGTGTTTCCTTGAAAGATTGCTGCTTGTATGAGGTGATCAGTCTCATACAAGAGCAAAGTGAAGAGCTGAGTGATCAGTTCAACTCGACACTTGATTGTTAGTGCAGAGAGAGAGAAAAAAAATAGATGCATCTGATAAGTACAAGTACATAATACACATAAATAAAAATACACATAGCAAGATTAACATACATGGACAATAATAAAAACATTCATATAGTTTTGCGCTAGCATAAAATTACACATTCATAAAAATAATACAAACATAACATCATATAAAAATCTTTTACACTTTCATTTTACACAACAAATACATCCTTTACTTTCTTCTGATTTCATTTTCCAGTATGCTCAAGAAATTTGATAATGAACCGTTTGAAACCTCCTCAAAATAACACCATTCTGGAGGAATATCTGAATTATGAAAACCTGTCAAGTATTTATCCTTGTGATCCTTATTATCTAATAGTACTTCATGTATATTTCCGTCTGTTCTTGGCATTGTAAAATACAGATTTTTCCTTGCATTGTTATTTTTCTCCCTTAAATACTGAATATCTTGTTCTACGAGTCGTTCTTTAAATTTGTCTTTAAGATAAATGAATAGTTCTCTTGCAAAATAGTGAACACTATAGAATGGCTGATATTTTGTGAAATTTCCATATTGTACCAAAAAATAAGGTCTTCCATTTACGATTCTAATTGCTTGTACTTCTTCTCCAAATGATTCTTCAGATTGTGGTGATTCACACATATTTTCTGCTTGCAGATTTGTATCATGAGATGTTCTCAAACATTGAATATTTTTTGAAAGTTTGTCAGATTTGATGAAAAATTTATGTCTGTGTTTATCCAATGGTCTTTTCCTCTTTTTGCCACTCATTGTAATATTAGCATGAAATTGTTGAACCAATGAAGAGGGAATTTGGCACTGATAATACCAATTTGAATTTCTGTTTCTATCCATAAATTTGATTTTGTAATGCAGAATTCCATTACTTCTAGTTGATTCCAATATACGATCTATCTCATCCTCCCTGAATTTGTGACAATTATTTCTATTACATTGTTGACAAAAAGGTTGATTCTTTCCTGAAAATGCTGGTGTTTTGATATTGGCAGGCGGTTGACCTACATCATTGTTGTTGTTACTTCCCCGAGTAGATTGTCGATTGTTCTGTTGTCTGTGGTCGCCCTGAGTAGGTTGTCGATTGTTCTGTTGTCTGCGGTTGCCCTGAGTAGGTTGTCGATTGTTCTGTTGTCTGCGGTTGCCCTGAGTAGGTTGTTGATTGTTCTGTTGTCTGTGGTCGCCCTGAGTAGGTTGTCGAATATTCTGTTGTCTGTGGTCGCCCTGAGTAGGTTGTCGATTGTTCTGTTGTCTGTGGTCGCCCTGAGTAGGTTGTCGAATGTTCTGTTGTCTGTGGTCGCCCTGAGTAGGTTGTCGAATGTTCTGTTGTCTGTGGTCGCCCTGAGTAGGTTGTCGATTGTTCAGCTGTCTTCGGTCGCCTTGAGTAGTTTGTTGATTGTTCTGCTGTCTGGTGTCACCCTGAGTAGGTTGTCGATTATTCTGTCGTCTCTGGTCATCCCGAGTAGGTTGTCGATTGTTCTGTTCTTCAATTGGTATTGGATCTGTATCATCATCATCTGCTATCTCCTCCGGATCTAATTCTTCTTCATTGTTTTGTTGAATGTCAGGCACATTTGTTGGTCTATCATCAGGATCGTAATATGGTTTAAGTCTCTGAGCATTTATCAACGATTTCATTTCTTTATTAGTGCCACACTTCCTTAATTTGAAAGTATTGTTTGGTCCTACCATTGATATGTAGTATGGTCCTACCCATTTTCGGTGCAATTTTGGTGCTTTACCAGTAGGGACTTTTGTACAATATAGCCAAACACGTTGGGCGGGTTGAAACTCTGGAGTTTTACATCTTTTGTCATATTGTTGTTTGTATCTTTCTTGAGCTTGTTCAATATTTTTAGCTGCTAATTTTCTGGTTGTTTCCAAATTTTGAAGAATCCTGCTTAAGAATATTTTATGATCTTGAGCTAAATGACTTTTTGGTATCAAAGCAGTGTCAATTGGTAATGTCATTTCACGACCATACAGGAGAAAGAAAGGTGAATAGTCCGTTGACTGAGTTGCTGGAGTTGCACGATATGCCATTAGAATTCCTGGTAGAACATCCAGCCAGTCATCTTGTTGGTCTCTGGTGTATGCACGAAGAGCTTGCAAAATGACAGAGTTCATTCTTTCTACAGCACCATTAGTTTGAGGATGATATGAGCTTGTTAAATGCCTTTTGATATTGAATAATTCCGAAAGAGCTTTCACTAAATTTGACATAAAGTTTTTTCCACGATCAGAAGTGAGAATCCTTGGAGCACCATATCTTGTAATAATCTCTTGGTAGAAAACAGCGGCTACTTCACCTGCTTCTTGGGTTCGTAACGGAAAAAAGCCTCACACCACTTTGAGTAACTGTCTACAACTAATAATAAATGCTTGTATTTCTCCTTTGTCGTTGGAAGTCCACTCAGAATATCCATATGCCATCTGCCAAATACATCATTTGTCGGTTGCGGTTGTAGTGGAGGTGGTCTTGAATTGAAGGCACGTTTAGATTGCTGACAAATCTCACAAGATTTAACAAACTGGTTTATATCACCATACATTGATGGCCAGAAGTATTTATTGCGGAGTGCAGCATATGTCCGATCAAAACCTTGATGGCCTCCTCCTAAAATACAGTCATGATAGGACTTCAGCACAGTGTCACGAAGAATCCTTGGTATAACAATCTGTTTGACAAGTCGTTCTTCTTTCGGCACACTCTTACAACGCTTTGAGTAGAAATGTATCAAAATGTCATTTTCTATCTCATAGTTGTAGGATTCTGCAACGACTATCCTTGCTATATCTGGGTCTTGCGGCACTTGTCCTGACTGTTTGTATTTGTAAATATCGGCAAAGTCTCTACATGTTTTCTGTTCTGATACTAGATTCGGTAATGAGATATCCTTAGAATTTTCTGTTTGCAAACTTGAAATCACTGATTGTTCATGTTCACCTTTATATATAAATGTCACTTCTGTGTATTTTCTATGTTGATCAATATCCATCGCATGTAAATGTTCGGCTAAGTCATTTGAGTCACTATTTGTATCACTAGTAGATTCTAAATGTTTTTGTCTTGATAAACAGTCTGCTGGGTTTTTAGATCCTGCTCTATGTTGAATTTTAAAATTATATCCTTGTAGTAGTAAACTCCATCTTCCCAATCTGCCTTGACAGTCCTTAATCTTTTGTAAATATTTCACTGAAACATTGTCTGTATAAACTGTGAATTCCTGATTTGTCAAATAATGTTTGAAATTTTGTATTCCTTCTACCAGAGCCAATGCTTCCTTGTCTGTAATGTGCCATTTTAATTCAGATCCTCTCAGTTGTCTTCCACCATAAGATATCACATGTTCTCGTCCGTTTTGTATTTGACTGAGAATGTATCCATTTGCATATTCTGATGAATCAGTTGTTAAGATGAAGGGTTTATCTAGGTGAGGAAAAGCCAAAACAGGAGCTGATATTAATTTATGTTTTAAAGTCTGAAAAGCTCTCTCACATTCAGGTGTCCAATAAAATTTTTTATCTTTTCTTAGCAATTTTGTCATTGGTGATGCAATGCAGGCATAATCTTTAATATATTTCCTGTAATAGTTCGTCATCCCTAGAAAACTTTTTACATTTTTGCATTTTTGGGTGTCGCAAAGTTTTGAACCTTATCTGTATTGTCTGGATCCACACAAATTCCATGTTTTGAAATAATATGTCCAAGATATTTAATTGTTTTTGATGCAAATTTGCACTTTCCAGGATTTAATTTTAGGTTAGCTTCTCTTAGATTGTAAAACACTTGTTCCAAATGGTCTAAATGTTCCTCAAAATTTTTCGAAAATATCAAAATATCATCAATGTACACCAATGCGACTTTGAAATTTAGGTCCTTCAGCACTTCTGTCATCAAACATTGAAATGTCATAGGAGAATTCATCATTCCAAAAGCAAGCCGGTTGAATTCATATACTCCTTTGTGTGTTATGAAAGCACTTTTGTGTTTTGTAGCAGGGTCCAAAGGTACTTGCCAGAATCCGGATCGTAAGTCCAACGAAGAATAAATTTCTGGTTTTGAGTCTGCCAAAGTGTCAAATACATCAGACATAGTTGGAATCGGGAATGATATTGGTTCTGTAATGCGATTTAAAGCTCTAAAGTCCACACAAAAGCGAAATTCACCATTCTTCTTTTTCACAAGCACTACAGGACTGTGCCAGGGTGAAGTTGACTCCTCAATAATATTATGCCTTTCCATTTCATCAAGTTGTTTTTCAAGTTCAGCTCGCATTTGCGGAGATTGTCTGTATGGAGCAGCACTAACAGGTTTTGAAGTTCCAGTGTTGATAGAATGAAAATGCATGTTACATTGTCCAAGTTCACTAAGATCCTTTGCAAATATATCCCTATTCTGAATGAGAAATTTTTGTAGTTGCTGCTTTTGGTTTTCACTTAGATTTACATTATCCAAATTGAATCCTAAATCTAAATTCTGATAATCTGAACTGGTATCACAAGTTGTCGATAAATTGTTTATATGTACGGATGTTGTTTCTTTGAATTCTTTCACAAGTTCATCTGATGCTGTTTCTGCTTTTGCAATTTTAGTCTTTGCTGGAAGAAATACAGTAGCATTTGTTGGATTGAGCACTTTATATGATGAAATTCCGCGGTGAATTGTAGATATTGTCTTTCCTCCTGCAAGTTGGTGATCTGATGACAAGTTCATTTTTGGCTCCAATATAACTGATGTTCCACTTTTGAATTTTCCAATACGAACTGGTAGCACTACTTCAGATTGAGGTGGTATGATTACTTCCGTTATTGTCCTTGCCACTGCTGTTTGTATATTGTTATCAAGAAATGTCGGCACTGTAACTGATGATAATATATTCTCCTTAGCACTAAACTTCCTTTCGTTTGATGATAAAGGTGTTTTTAAAGAGTCATCATCCCAAAATCCATTTTAACTTTATGATCTTGCAAAAAGTCTAATCCAAGCAAAATTTTTGAATGTAAAGTTTTGAAAATAGAAAATTTTTGAAAAAATTTATGATGTCCAAATGTTATTTCCAAATATGTTTCTCCAAGCACTGGATGAACTTCTCCACATACTCCTACACCACTGAGAATCTATGGTCTATATATTTTTGGTTTTCCTTTCAAACGGTATAACAAATGTTCACTTATACAACTTATAGTGGCTCCACTGTCTACTAAGCACTTTTCTACTGAATTCTCGATGTTGAGTTGAATGAAGTTTCTTTCGATGGAAGACCGGAACTCGGTATCTGCATCTTGTACTGCTATAGTTGACAACTTGGCACACCTTGATCTTTTGCAGCACCAGCTTTCTTGTCGTATTCTTCCCATAATATTCAACTGAAATAGATATTTACAGTGATAAGTATAATGAAATGGGGGGGGGGGTTGCTGAATAAATGATCTTAATGCAAAAGAATCAGTTATATCTCCTTTTCTTCTACGAGGTGTGTGAAAATCCTTTTTTTAGCCCTGTTTTCTGACTACTCCATGCTTTATACTACCAATCTTGGCTTGTTGTGACTAGTCTCACTCTAAACTACATGTATTTCATGATTTTGTAAGTAATGTTGCTATTTGACTGTTATTTCAATAACATAACACAATTCGTCTGATACGGAACTTTCTTAATTTTTCAAAACTAAGACAGAAATCCTTGAATAAGCAAGTATGAACTAAGGTCTACTTATCATTAAGCTTTGAGAACTTCTGAATTCTGGTAATTGATGCACTGTCAGCATAAATTTGTGATCTTCTCCTGAAACTGAATAAGATTGCAATTAGAAGACTGTAAGTGGTAGAATTAGAATTTTACTGTTCTTTGATTGACTACCATAGATATACAGTTTGATTTCAAAAAAAAATTCAATCTTCTACATTTAACATTTGACACTATTTAGCATGAACTAATTCTGAATCAATCAATAAGTATAAGAAGAAAGAAAAAAAAAATGTCTACTTATCTGAATTTGCGAATCCTGGTGAGTTGGAATATTTCACTCTTGGTCCTTTCCTTAGGGTTTGAATGTGTAGTCAAGTTTTTCAAAGAAAAATTTTGAATGAATTTTGAAAGCTGCTTTTACTGTTAGTGCCATACCACAAAATGTAATATTTTCACTTTTCGATGCCCGGTACCTCCACCATATCTGTCACCAGGGGGCGTGCATGCCGAGAAGTGGGGAACTAATATTCAGCATACACAACCCTTGGCACAGGGGGTCAGTCTACAAATAGACTTAAATAGTGGCAGGCACAACTTACAGCAAGCAGCAAATTTTAACAATTTAATCTTGTAACAATAATATAATAGCAATGTTCCAAAATAATAAATAAATGAAATCCAAAATATTTTAAAAGTCCAAATATTAGAATTAATCAAAAGAGTCTATAAAGTTCTAAACTGTTCACTTAATTACAAAATAAAGTCACTAATGAATTCCACTGTTGTGTTGAGTCCATGAGCAGTTACGTTGTCGAAGGTTGATGTTGTCCTGAAGTTGCTGAGCCTAGTGTTCTCGAAGTCGCGAACTGGAAACAGTTTTGCAGCAGACTTCTTCCTTGATGACTTTGTTAGCACTTCGGATCTCCTTGTTGCTCGACGTAATTCGTATTGAGTAGCTAACTAAGACTAACGAATAAAGTTCATATATGCATATTTATACCCAAAACTAAAAAAATACTCAAAACATGACAAGCATTACTTTTAACAATTAAATTAATTTTTTAAAGTGACAGTTTTGCTCAAAGATATTTTTAACAATTAGAATTAATACTCAAATATCAATATGAATAATAAGTGACAATTTAATTACCTTGATGTAAGTGAAATTTACTTATTTCATTTGTTAATACCGGTAATTATCTAAAACTGCCTTGAGCAATTAGTGACAAAGAACTCAAACAATAGTTACACCTAAAGGAGTTATGAAATTTTGAATATGTGACAAAAATGTTAAAGTAATAAAAACAATCCTAAAATTTCATTTTAATAAGTTTCTTATGTTTAAATTTTATAAATAATAACCTGAAAAACTTTTAACCAGAAATCAACCTATCACATTTCTCTTATTACTGGATATCTCGAAATACAAATTCGCTCATTTTTCCGCCCCGACAGTAAATTTCAAAATTTCGAAACCTTCGGCACAGACAACTTTTATAGTGTTTCTTAAACCCTTATTACAAGGTTTATGCGATTTAAGGTGTAAGAGGAGTTCCAGCAGAATCGAGTTTTCCGTTTTTTTTGGACCCCCTAGAGGTCATGCCCTGAGGGGTCATACCAAAATTCCGACACCCTCTGTGAAGTTGCTACATAATATCATAAATATGTGAGTTCATTTCAGAGTTTCAACTTTCTAGCCCAAATGGCCTTAGAAATTTCTTCAATTATTGGATATCGCGAAAATTCGTTTTCGCCCATAATTTGCCCCTAGGGCATTTGACCTAAATTCGGAATCCACAGTGCGCTACTTCTGATCATACTCTAGTATATATGGTGCTTATAGTTCCAGAGCTGTCATGGAGCATTACAAACGCATGTACGTACGGACGGACTGCATTACATAATCCCCCCGCTTTCGCTAAGTGGGGGGATTACAAGAGGTTGCCAATATATGGACCTAAACGCAAAACTTAACATTGGGACGGACATATGTACGTACGTACTGATGGACAATGGTAAATCTATATGCCCCTGCCACTTCGTGGCGGGGCATAAAATTAATTACTGTCCCATAATTATAAAATGCCATTTATTTTTGAAATACAATTTCACCAACCAAAAAATTATTTTGTAACGTCACTGATTGGATTTGTGAAAACAAGCCTATAAATGGGGTTGCATATGCCATGTTTGTGGCAGTAAGTTCCCTATTTAACCAGATCAGGGGCGGGTCTAGGATTTTCAAAGTGGGGCATAATTACGGCAACGGGTATGGGGACCGCTAAAGCTCCTGGATTTTTATGTTTTTCACATTAAATTAGGGGGTTTCCAGACTGTTTAATGTTATATTTTACCACATAATAATATGTTGGTATTTTTCAATTAATTAGAAGGAAAAGAATAAATTCCAAAAAACAGGAATCAAAAGCCGAAAACATACAACTTTGACACTACACGGTTAATACAGATTTGCCTAGCACCGACATTTAGCTGTTTTAAATTCTATATTTAACCATTTTCTGACAGATTAGTTCAGAAATAGATTATTGCAAGCGGGCTCTAGAACATGGTCATACCTTTGTCAGTATTTTATACCGAGCAATAAGGAGTGAAATGTTCTAATTCCTCTGAAACCCAATTGCAATAATCTATTTAGAGTTTAATATATTAAACAAGCGTTTTGAAAATTTGATGCGTCTCTTAGCAGAGTTGGCCGGGAAATACCAGTGGCGGTAATTGCCACTGGTAATTACCAGTAATTCCCTTCCTGGGAAATACTGCTAATTTTCAAAAAGTGGGAAATATGAAAAAAATGACTCCATTAAAACGCTCCTGACAGAAAAATGCTCCTAATTATTTGTTTGAATATACTTTCAAATTTTCATTTCCTTTTTAAATTGTCTTTGAAATACTTTTGATTCATTTTCAATTAAAAAAAAACAAATGTGTGTATTTTTCATATTATTTTAAAATTTAGTTAGTGGTGAAAACATGCATTTTTGTCACATGTACATTCACTCCATATCCTTTCATTTTTCCTTTTGCAATCAATTTGTTATCTTTTTTGAAAAAATAAGCATACCCAAGCCCATCCTAGACATTTATGTTGATTTAGTAATTATTACTCTCACATTTGACACAATATTAGTTGTTAATTCAAATAACAATGATGATTACTAGGACCTTAATGAATTTAATTTTTGTTGACAAATCAACTGCATTAAAGGTATTACATCGTAGAATGATTACCATTGAATGCAGCTGATGTTTAATTGTGAAAGTGGGAAGACATTTATTCTTTTACCTATTTGGTATAGTCATATGGAAGAAAATGACATTGCTTTAGCATGATCCCATTTAGACATATCTGATCCATTTGCAGCACTTTTCACTACAAAGTTATGGAGTCATATCATTTGACAGTATATTTCCCAGTATTGTGCGGTAATTCCCACTATTTCCCGGGAATTCCCAGTATTTCCCACAGTCCTGGGAAATATGAGTATTTCCCGCTTTTTTGCCAACTCTGTCTCTTAGAGGGCAATATTGGGTTTGACACTAGAAATGAAATATGTCGGAAAACTCCATTCAATAAAGGGCTACGCCGAGCGCAGCATGATACGACCGCAGCATG
>MJUU01003458.1:14395-26160 GCA_002080025.1 Modiolus philippinarum | reverse complement strand
GTAATCGATTGGTTAGTTAGACTAATCGAACATTTATCGATCAAACTCTCTGAGGAGTTTGACCGATGATTTTGATTAGAAATTTTTGATTGATTTCTGATTGATAAATGATCAGTAGTTCAATTACACCCCATTAACATAAGCCATCTGAATTGTTTTATCATATTTTGACTATTCAATCAACATAACTGTAACTGAATGTACTAAACACTGTCCAAAGTTAAAGGAAAATTTCAGTGGTCACTTATCGATCAAAAATTTCTAATCAAAATCATCGATCAAACTCCTCAGAGAGTTTGATCGATAAATGTTCGATTAGTTAAACAAATCAATCGATTATCATTTGATTTTTATTGATACGTGATCGATTATCAATTTGATTGATTAGTTAAGTCTGGATTAAGATCAATAAAATCCTTATGCCAAGTTAAAGTAGGATGGCTTTGCCTTTATAAGAAGGTTATTGGTTAGACTGGAAGAGTATATAACAGTTTTATTCAAGTAAACTTTATTAGTAGATAACATACAAATATTGGACAGCCAGGAGGCTTTCCAACCTTTTTTGACAAGAATCGAACCATTGTTGTACATTTAACAAGAAAAAAATAGATGCATAAAAACCATGTTCTAGGGATAGAGTTCCATTTATTTCTTCCAAGATCCAAAACCAAATTATATGCAATCACAGTTTTGAAAAAATAATAGAATTTTGGGGCAGTTTTTCGGGAGCATTCACAGATGAAAATATACATATTAATTTGCCTATAAAGGATATGTGTAGAAACTCTCTGACATATGTTTGCATTTTTTCCTTTGATATTCATATGCTTATACATGTATTTTTTTCCCTATTACATTTAAGCACAAGATGGCTGACAGCAGTAGTACGAGTAGTAACACTGGAGACGGCAGTACAGGTGGCAATAGTGGATCCACTGGTGGTGGTGGTGATGGACAAACAGCAGCAGGGGGTTCGGTGTTGGTATGTTTATTAAAAGCTCTTTGAATTAGACTTCTAGTTTCAGATTTCATTTATTTACAAGATGTCAAATGGAATAAAGTAGATTTGACATGAGCAAAGAAGGATATGATGTAAAAGCAAATGAGACAAAATCTCCACAAATACTTGGGAAAACAAGCAAAAGAACAACGCTTCAATTGTTGTTCTTCATCTTGAAGTCACCATGTCCTTCAATAATGAGCTATGCTCATACCTCATAGTAAGTTCAAGACGGCCCCTAGTACCTGTTTGAGTGGAATTCATTGCTGGATGTCGAGCAACCCTATATCCATGTTTATTATGTCATGGATGCGGGATCGTCAACAAACATAAAATTAAGTGGCAAAGTATTCTTACAATTGCTGTCATCCATTGACCGACAAAAAAACCAATAGAAGACAAACACAACTTTTAAACAACCACAGGACACTCATCAAGTCAATAGTGAGAAAAGTTGGCATAATAAAATTATGAGATGTGGGCACAATAATCAGGTGGTCAGAATAATAATTTTGAAAACACAAAAAAAATAAAATTCCAAAATTTGAAAATATGATAGTACATCCATATGAGATATTCTCTCAGGATCAAATACTGTGAAAGTACTTTTATTCGTGGACATCAATTTTCGTGGTTTTCATAAATATTACTATTTCGTTGGTTCTTAAATTCGTGATTTCGAAATCTATATATAAGAACTTAAGGAGAAAATGCATTTCGTCGGGAACTGAATTTCGTGGTTTTAGCTAACCACGAAATCCACGAAAATTGGATAACCACGAACAATACTACTTTCACAGTACACCATAACTGAAATGTATATAGAGCATACATTTGTACATCTCTAGCACGGGGAATCTTTTTACAGACTCCACACTGCAGGAGAAACAAACTCTAGTCTAAAATGAGCAATAAATGGATATGGAGTAAAAGCAAATGGGACAAAATCTTCACAAATACGTGGGAAAAACAAGCAATGGAACAACGTGACAGTCTGAATATCAATAATGCAGTAGTCTTACATTAGTCAAATATGGAAGGGGACACACATTCTGCTTCTTAGGCAAGCTTGTTCAGCTTGTTAGGACATTGAAGACAGATAATTTTGAACAAAAATATTGATAGGTCAGTGTGCTCATTCCAGAGTTACAAACATTTTAAATTTTCATTATTTTGGCAGGAAACCAAACCATTGCATTTAGAATTTCTTCCAGTAAACTACTACCAAGCAAAGGGAGCTTTCGCTTCTTGGGCAAACATACATGCATTTTAACAAAAGTTAACATTTTGCTGGTGAAAAAAGGCTTAACAATTTTTTTGGTCCAATAATGCATTACTTCCCTGGGGGTCGCACAGGGGGATACAGTGCGAGAAATAAAATGTCACAACACGAGGAAGGAAAAGTTCGAAATTGGCTTGCACGATGTATTTTTTTCTGTTTGCACGAAACATGGCAAATAACGACCCTTCATCACGGCAAACACGCTGCACGAATATAACCCTGTGCCACCCTCTTCCCTGAATTGTCTATGATTCTTGTATTTTACAGTCTTTCATGTTGTCAAAGAAGATTGAATCGGGACTTTGGATCACCAGAATCTTTACCATTGTGTGTACATTCCTGTTCTTCTTTCCCATCGCTGGGTAAGTTAAAACAACTTCATTAAAGGAAAATTTCTTGTTCATTTTATGCAGTGAGTTTATAAAAAAAAATTGAAGGATCTGAATTGAAAAATACCAATTTACCTTTTGCAGCCAAAAAGATACTTTTGTTTCTGTAGCGAAATCAGGATACAATTCTGAAATTTCATTGTGTTGTGTACAATTTATGAGTCTTGGCTGTTTCCCAAACAGTTGAAATTTCTAGATCAGGAAATAGAATCAGTCCTGATTAGGAATCCTTTCCTAAGTTAGTTTTCATTTCTCAGCACTTTATTTGATATGTCAATTTTGTTTGCCATCTTCCGCATTTACTTTTGTGACAGCATGAAAAAAGTTGACCATGCCTGATGATGTCACGCTCAAAGATCACATGTATTTTTGATCAGCAGGAAAAGAAAGATTGCTTTCACATCATTAGAGAAACAAAATGCCACAACTATATCTTGTGAGATACGACAATTCTCAATTCTCTGTAAATGTTGAAAAATTTAAAAGGTTGGTTTAAGCTTCATGTTTTGATATTTGAAAATTGAACTACCGGTATTTCAAGTTGGAATATATCACATGCTTTTCAATCACTGCTGATAAGCTTTGTGTACTTTTCACTACAACGACAAACATTGCACATGATTTCGTCAAATTAACAAAATAACAATATTGGAATGAATTTTTTAGTATCAATATTTTTTTTAGTTAAAATGTTCTTTTGTATTTGAATTATGTGATAAAAACATTATAACTTTTCATCTTTCATTAACCTTGGACATATATCATCCATTGAGCCTGACAGGTAAAACTGATGAAGTTTGTAAAAAATATGAAAATTGCTACGTAATTGAATATATTTCTCCTTTTTTTTCTACAGGGGAGGACCTTATGGTTTCTACCAACGAGCTCTGATCAGTAATGCTGCTACCAGTGCTCTTCGTCTTCATCAACGGCTGCCAAATTTTCAGCTGAACAGACAATTTTTGGCGCTATTGTTGGCAGAAGACAGTTGTCATTATCTGATATTCTCCATCATGTTCATGAACAGTTATCCATTAACAAGTATCCTTTGTCATTAGTTCAGAAAAATTAATGATTGTGGATTTCAAACAATGCAAATACTACTTTTAAACACTTGCTGTTTCAGCCTTCCAAAAAGGGGCTCCAGACTAGTTTGCTTTTTAGTCAATTTTTGCAGAAATCTTGCATAAATTTCAATTTATTTTTTCCATCAACTCCATCTCGATCCACAAATGGTACTTTCAAAATGACAGTTAAGAGCCGCATGGCAAGAAATCTTATTTATTGAGAAAAGGTACTCGGCCATGCACTTTGATCAGTTTTCTAAATGTTCATACACCAACAGAGAGGATGATTTCCTACATTCCTACAGAGTCTCAATCTGTTTGGTAAAAATCAAATTTCTTAACAGTGTGAGCTGTTGGAGTCAATGAGGCATAAACTACTCACACAGATTTAAGTAAATGAAGAACTCAAATGTAAAATCCAAATTGTTCAAAACCCTTCAAAAAGGGTAAAAGCAATTTTCTATTACCAGGTAATTAGGTATTCTAATATGAAACTTAAAAAGCTTTTAGATCACTAGAGGTTTAACAAAGTGATAAACTTATTGGACAAAGACAAAGCCACACCTCACTTTCAAATCACTCCCACCACAAAAGATGATCTCACATTGTGACGGCACAAAAAATTGGCCATGCTTGATGACGTCACATTCAAAGAATTTCTTTTTGATTTTGATGTAATGTTCTGATTCTTGCTGCTTGGTACCAAGACATTCAAAGGAAAACTCAAATACTATATGAAAATGCAAAACAGGTTGGCCTCAAAATAAACACCAGAAAGACTATAGTAATGAGACTGAACACCACCATACAAGATTCGGTAAAAATAGATGACCAACAAATAGAGGACGTTGGGACTTTCACATACCTAGGGGGCATTGTAACATCAGACGGAGGTTGTGACCGAGATATCAAAAGCAGATTAGAAAAAGCTAGACTTAAACAAGATTTGGAAAACATCAAAATTTTCTACTCAAACAAAGATATGACTGTTTAACAGCTTGGTTATATCAGTACTAACCTATAGAAGTGAAATCTGGAAAACAACAGAGAGAGACAAGAAAAAGATTGATACATTTCAAAACAGATGCCTAAGAAGTATACTCAAAATCAGATGGCCTGAAAAAAAAAATATCAAATAAAAAACTACATCAAAGAACAAGAACAACAAACATCAATTTAACAATTATGCTGAGAAAATGGAAATGGATTGGGCATATCCTCCGATTTGACAACAGTAAGAGGATATGCACAACAGCCCTAACATGACATCCATAGGGCAGAAGGAAAGTCAGATGGCCTAAAACAACCTGGAGGAGAACAACAGAACAAGAGAGAGACCAACTGGGATGGAATACTTGGGCACAGGCAAGAGTGGCAGCAAGAGACCAGATAAACTGGAGGCAGTGTATTAGGACTTTATGTGCCAGCGGGCACGAAGAGGATAGGTGAGGTGAGGTGAGGTTCTGATTCTGATGTAACAGTTTTGTTTGTTGCGTAATTTGTACATTTAGTAACCAGAAAAACTAAATATGGCAACAAAAACTTGATCACATTAACCTCATGAAGAGTGAAACGGGTTACTTGGACAGGCCAACAGGGTGGTAGGTATCTCCTGCTATATACATGCATTGTCTGCCATGAAAAAAAAATTATGGCCAGAAACAAAGAAATTTGGCTAGCATCAAGCCTTTTGTATATTTCCTCACTGTTCATCGAAGATCTTATGGTGGCTTTGAGTTGTTATTACTCCCCTTTGAGTTGTTGTGTCTTTGACACATTCCCTGTTTACCTTCTTTTTTCTATTAATGATTTCATAAATAATAATCTGATAATAATTTGAACATTTTATGTTACAAGATTGATTTTCCTTAACAGTGACCAGTGGCATTAATACCCATCTTTTTGTATGCTCTGTTACATGCCTGTAATTTTACCATACAGATTCTAAATGTAAGTATATGTATTGTTATAATTCCACTCCCTAGGAGAGTTGTATACTGTTTTACCATTGTCCGTCCATTCGCTGTTTCAGAAACTGCAGAAATGTGGGTACCGACGATTGTATTTAAGATTTTGGTGTACAGACAATCGATTTTCGGCCAATGACGTTATGTTATTTAAGTTCTTGACCAGTAAAAATATTTTGGTGTACGCTCTACCCACAATGTTTTAGTTTCTATGATGGTGAACTGGGCACATCTTCATTCAAGGTTCTTCTAGGATTTGTAGTAAGGCCATGTAAAATTAATCTATTGGTTCTCTGGCCCTCCCCTATCTAATTGGAGGCTTGAAAAAAAAACCTTATTGACCCTACATATATTTTTGCCATTTCAACTAAATAGAAATAAAAAAATCAGCTCCCTTACTTCAGTTTTTACAATATAATCAAAAATAATAAATGGGCTGCTTCATCTGTTTTTTTTTTTTTTTTTTTTTTTTTTTTNGATATAAAAAAAAGCACTTCCCACTCTCGTCAGTGTCAATGAAAAATGGCCTGGGAACCAATTTATTAAATTTGTATAACCTAATGAATTTATTTATTAATGACAGGCATACAATTCAAAAGTTATTTTCACAAAATGGACAAGTCTTGATCGACTTACATTAAATTTGACAAACAGTTCGTATCTCGGGAAATTTACATTGTATGATCATCTATCCTTGTATATGTATGCACCTCACACCTCAGATGGTGCATCAACTTCCAGGCATTTTGGGGTCATTTTGATCTACCTTTTCTTTGGCTAACTTGACATTCAATTTTAATTCATAGTTCAGTTGTCAGTTACATATATTGTACATGAATGTTAATGTAAAATTACATATTCATCCGTAAGGTAGCATCAAGGCAAGGGATGATATTATGGCCATGTCATGCCTAAACGGGATAAACTTTAGAATCATTGATTACCTATGTTTAAGAGTTAAAGGCCATGTTGAGATTTACACAACAATGACCTCCAGAATTAATTCAAGTATAATTTTAGTTTTATGTCATGAATCTAGCACTGTTTATGAATATGATGTAATGATATCAAGCACTATATTAATTTGGAATGGATTAATTTGATACATGTACCAGCATTCATCAAAAGATTAAAAAAGTTATTTTTTCATAACATTGATTTTGTTGACCAATAAAAATTTTTGAACGTTATCACTATAGGTGATGGGTCCAGCATCATTACAGTTTGTCAGAAACATGATAGCTAAACTTCAAGCACAACAAGTCAGCATATTACGATTTATAGCTTGTACAGAAATATTTATCATGCCAGCTGTGTTCCTAATGACATTTACGTAAGTGTATATTTAAAGCATAAATGGAGGTATTTATAACAGAGCTGTATTTCTTATGATGTAACCCAACAGTTCTCGCCACAATATAGCTGAAATATTGCTGAAGTTGGCGTAAAACATCAATCAATCAATCAATCAATCTTATGATGTAAATATTAGTTGACAGTATATGATCCAAGCTATGTTTGTTATGACATTTATGTGATGCTATATATAGATTACACCACAAGATCCCATTCATTACCATATTTAATCCACTAGAGATAGTTAAATTTTAAAATTTTAATTGCGAGGCTTGCCGAGCATTTTAAAATTTTTAAATTTAACTATCGAGAGTGGATAAAATATGGTAATAATCAGGATAAAGTGGTGTAATCTTTTTCTCTAATGATCAATGATAAACACCGAGAACTGTATTCCGAATAGATTTGGTGGGAAATAGCACGGGGCTTTATTCAACATATGTTGAATAAAGAAAATTAATCCAACGGGTCAAAACCGGTTTAAACTTGACATATCATTAGAGAAATAAATTTAACGATAAAAGGATATGGAGTAAATGCACACGAGACAGTCTTTACAAATACATGGTAGAACCAAGCAATGGAACAATATGATGATTGTTGTTCTTTGTCTTGAAGTCACCATGAGGCCTTCAACAATGCGCTTTACTCATACTTCATAGTAAGTTCAAGATGGCCCCCTACTACCAGTTTGAGCGTAATTTATTGCCAGATGACACACAAAGCTACATCCTTGCCTTTACTGGTCTTTGATCTGGGATTGTGAACAAACATAAATTAAAATTGCAAAGTGCTCTTACAATCACTGTCATCCATTGTCTGACAAAAGCACTAGTGTCTCAAGCTAGCGGACAATTACAACATATAGAGAAACACATGGTACTCATGAAGACTCTTGTAAGAAAACTTAGCACAATAAAAAAGAGATGTGGGCACTATAAATAGGTTGTCAGGATATTGGGAAATGGCAATAAAAATAAAATGCCAAAATTTGAAAATATGACAGTATATGAGAAATTTTCTGGAAGAACAAGTACACCATTGCATATATATGTAGAAATATGAAAAAGAAAGGAAATGGGGTAAATGTCAAGGGGGCAACATCCCATCTGCAGGTTAAAACTACCCAAAACAAAGCATCTAGGGGACACCGTACGGTCTCCAACACAGCGAGGAACCTCGCACCATATAACAAGCCCTAAATGACCCCAGAAAGTTAAAAAAATGAATAAATCAATGGAAACATACCACATCTAATAACCAGAATATCAAGAAAAAAAATTATAAGAAAACAAGGACAAGTCAATGAACATTTTCATTTATCTGTTTCAATTTTACAATTAGGCCTTGTCTGGCTGTTCATCATCTACCACCTTTTGTTAACTGTTCATTTAAACATCTTCTCTGAAACCAATGGGCCAATGGAAACCAAACTTGATCACAATTTTCAACTTATAAATTGAGGCATGTCCTCATCTTATCTAATGTAGCTGCTAGCGAGAAAATAATTAAACATAAGACTAAAGGGAACACTTTCAAACATCTTCTCTTAAACCACTGGCCTAATTGGATTCAACCTTGACCACAAATGTCCTTGGGTTGCCCCCTCTTAAAAAATAGTTTCTCTGTCATGTCAGTAACTTATCCAAGACAGATGTACCCAGGGAACATAGTTTAACATTGTGCCCATATAAAAAAGCTCCAGCATCCTCTCCTCAGACACTACTGAACCAGTGGGAACTCATTGAAAGATCTTAACTGAAAATACTTTGCCAAATGGAATTAACTGGATCACAATTGTCCTTGGGTGGTCCATATTCCTGAAGGAGTCAAGCAGGTTCACATCACATCCAAGCTTGCAACCAGGAAAACACATAGTTATAACATTTGCTCTTTAGCAAAACTTTCACAGATCTTCTTGTCTGACACCATTTAATAGTTGTATACAGGCTTTATCACAATAGCCTTAGCACAGGTACTTTTGAATCAACATGATTTGGTTATTATTTATGAGATAGGTTGCAGTGAATCAAAGTCAGAGTTGGTAATAACTCTTCTTAAATGGTAGCAATATAAGTTTTTAATTGAGCCACGCCCAGTTATGCTGTATCTGAGCAACACAGGCTGTCAAGAATCTGTGATGCTATATTTCCTTTATATTATACCAGTTAACTTTAGTTTGCTTCAGTTGACATTTATTCTATGGCAAATAAGAAAAGCTGAATATTTACTAAAATGGTAAGAGGAAGGTAGGGCTTGGGGATTGTATTTGTTAACATGGATTGTGGATCACTATTGGTCTGACAAACAGTATTATGTCAGTGTAAGTTTAAAATGTATAAGTTAGACAATTTCCCTGGTTGTCTAATATTGTGTAACATGGATACATGGAGTAAGCTGTAACCTTGTTAATTAGCAAGAAATGTGCAATAAAAATATATGCTTGTTAAAAAAAAGTGGATCACTATTGGTGATATGCTTTTACTTATTCACAAGATAATGTGAAAAAAGATAAAATGGCATCTTTTTAATGAGGATAGCACTAAATTTAAACGTATGAGATGAATTATCTGTTACAGTGGTAAATGTTCATTTTTCCTGCCAATCATATACTACAGATTCCTCTTACTGAGATATGCTTCTAGAAGAAATCCTTATAGCAGGTATGTATATTATAAAACAACATAATTACATTCATTCTGTTTTGTATGGGAATCCTCGTTATTTTATGGTTACGCTGACCACTTCCATAACTGTGTTTTAACAGCCAGTAAAACTACATCAGTACGCGACTGCTTGACAACGACAAAAGTAAACAAAGATGACAGAGTAATCTAAACCAGAAAATGGTGCATCATTCACAAATTTTATTAAGTTATCTAGCGTGAACACCTGCATACTTTTATGGAATGTAATTTGAATGCAATATTTTGTAGTTTTATCGCCATGTAAAAGCATGGACTGTAGCACATTTTTATACGACCGCAAAAATTTTTGGGATCGTATAATGGTATGGTGCTGTCGTCCTCGTCGTTGTCATTGGGGTCGTTGTCTGTAGACACTTTTATTTTTGGTCAATAACTTTAGTTCCAGTTGACCAATCCTTATGAACTTTGAACACAATGTTCCTTGGAACAAAAGGAAGGTGTCATTGTGGCCCCACCCGTTTTTATACGCCCGTCTAATGACGGGACTTATTATGGTATACCGATGTCCGATTGTCCGTCCGTCTGTCCGTCCATCCGTCTGTCTGTCTGTTTCAAATGTCGCGCTCTAACTTGATAACCCTTTGGCCAATTCACTTCAAACTTTATAGAAGTATTGGATATAATGGCGTGACGATCTGTATACTTTTTTTGTGAAATTTCGATTTTTCTTGCAAGAGTTATGGGACTTTATTCGTCAATTTTTAGGCAATTTTTCATATATCGCACTCTAACTTGATAACCCTTTGGCCAAATCACTTCAAAGTTTGTAGAAGTATTTGGTACTATGACCTGACGATCTGTATACTTTTTCGTGAAATTTCAATTTTTCTTGCCAGAGTTATGGTACTTTATTCGTCAATTTTTAGGCAATTTTTCATATGTAGCGCTCTAACTTGGTAACCCTTTGGCCAATTCACTTCAAACTTTGTAGAGGTATTGCATATGATGGCATGATGATCTGTTTACTTTTTCTTGAAATTTTGATTTTTCTTGCAAGAGTAATGGGACTTTATTCGTCAATTTTAAGGCAATTTTTCACATGTCGCTCTCAAACTTGAGAACCATTTGGCCCATTCACTTCAAAATTTGTAGAGGTATTGGGTATGATGGCCTGACGATCTGTTTACTTTTTCTTGAAATTTCGATTTTTCTTGCAAGAGTTATGGGACTTTATTTGTCAATTTTATGGCAATTTTAAACATATTGGCTTTACTTGACAATCTTTCTTCAAACTATGTAGAGATATCAAGCTTAATAGCCAGTTAAAGGTTCATTCTAAAATGAGAACCCCTTACCTCAATTACATAACTGACGACAGGCGTATCATGCGACTTGGCGCAGCTGTTTATTAAAAAAGGGGCCAAAAAGGGTTAAATTTGATGTTTTCACATTTTTGACTGTAGAATCTTTATTAATAATCAGATTATGATGGGGTTTCTTTCAGTGTCATCCTGAGGAAATTTACAATCTGGTGTATGCCAACGGATTTCACGATTTCACGTGGCATGTTCACAAGATAATGGGGCCCAAAAGGGATGAATTTAAAAAATTTAATTTTTTTTTATTTTTAGTTCAATTTTGATGCAGTTTTTTACAATGGATTCCTTATGAAAAACTAATATAGCTCTGCACCATCAGATTTTTGATACCTTGTTTCTTTTCCAAGCTATGAGGGGTCCGAGGGTTCAAAAATTGCATGCGGATTATCTAAAATTTTTATTTTTCATCTGATTTCAATGGGATTTTTTTCTTTAGATTCCTCTCATTGTAGGCTTTTAGTAGTATGTCAACGGATTTGGCGTAGCTCTTACAGTTTCCGAGCTATTAGGGGTCAAAGGGGCCAAAATTGCAATTTTTAGAAATATGTAAAATCCTGATTTTACATCAGATTTTGATGGGATTTTTTATACCCCCGCTTTGTAAAAGCGGAGGGTATATAGTGATGGTGGTGTCCGTCCGTCCGTCATTCCGTCCGTCCGTAACACTTTTACTGTCA
>MJUU01003458.1:2857-13734 GCA_002080025.1 Modiolus philippinarum | reverse complement strand
AGTTTTCTCTTCTTCCAAAAGTGGAAATGATTTCATATTTGGTCTGGAGCTTCATGATGATGAGTTGTACCGTGTAAGCTATTTTCAGGTTTGTTGCGCTACTACTTCCTGTTTACCGATACATTGGTATGTTGATACTTAGCCTAAATTAAGTTTTTTGAATAACATTAAAAGACACAGTTGACTTTAAAGATCAGCCTTTTATTTAAACTTCTTATTATATTGGGCATGTGGGGGTATTCATTTGTGGCCCAGTGGACCACAGTACCTCTAGTTTTCTTTGGATTCCTCTCATTGCAAGCTGTCAGAATTATGTCAACAGATTTGGTGTAACTCTTACCGTTTCTGAGCTATAAGGAGTCAAAGGGGCCGAAATTGCAATAGAAATATATGCTCCCACCGTTAGGCGACGGGGGCATTAAGTTTTACCCTTGTCCGTCCGTCTGTACGTACGTCCGAAAATTTTTTTCAACGATTTCTCAGCTTGTGTTTGCAGTAATGATTTGATATTTGGTCTGAAGCTTTGGTATTATGAGTTGTACCGAGTCTCCTCTTTTCAAGTCTATAACTCATCTACTTCCTGTTTGACGACAACTTTGATTTTTTCCCATTATAGCCATATATTGAAATTTTTCATCAAGGATTTCTCAGCTTGTGTATGCAGTAATGATTTGATATTTGTTCCCAAGTTTGGTATTATGAGTTGTACCGTGTCTCCCCTTTTCAAGTCCATCACTCATCTACTTCCTGTTTGAGGACAACTTTGATTTTTTCCCATTATAGCCATATATTGAAAATTTTCGTCAAGGATTTCTCAGCTTTTGTTTTGCAGTAATGCTTTAATATTTGGTCTGAAGCTTTAGTATGATGAGTTGTACGGTGTCTCCCCTTTTCAAGTCCATCACTCATCTACTTCCTGTTTGACGATAACTATGATTTTTTCCCATTACATCCATATATTGAAAATTTTCGTCAGGATTTCTCAGCTTGTGTATGCAGTAATGATTTGATATTTGGTCTGAAGCTTTGGTATGATGAGTTGTACTGTGGCTCCTCTTTTCAAGTCTGTAACTCATCTACTTCCTGTTTAACAAAAACTT
The DNA here is from genome assembly GCA_002080025.1 of Modiolus philippinarum. Classification (NCBI taxonomy): domain Eukaryota; kingdom Metazoa; phylum Mollusca; class Bivalvia; order Mytilida; family Modiolidae; genus Modiolus; species Modiolus philippinarum. The sequence goes on along the minus strand of MJUU01003458.1, from coordinate 12,634 downwards.
TGATTTTTTTTTCCCATTAAAGCCATTTATTGAAATTTTTCATCAAGGATTTCTCAGCTTGTGTATGTAGTAATGATTTGATGTTTGGTCTGAAGCTTTGGTATGATAGGTTGTATCGTGTCTCCACTTTTCAAGTCTATAACTCATCTACTTCCTGTTTGACGATATATATCTGGCGGGGGCATCTGTGTCCCATGGACACATTTTCTTTTATTTTTCATTAGATTTTGAATTCATTTTAATTTACACTTGTTCAAATTTCGGTGTTCGACATGCTGCGCTCGGCGTAGCCCTTTATTTTATTCACATGAAGCGCTTGCGCGCTTCATTCAAAATGTGCTGCGGTCCACATTTTTTCACTCTAGTAAAACTACAAAATATTGCATTCAATTCTTAAATAAATCTATCTGTCATTTTGAGGTTTACCAATAAAAGAAATTTTTGATAGACATTTTGTTTTTGTTTACACCTTAACCTACCAAGCTCACTTTAATAGTGCTTATCAAAAGCAATATGTCCCATGTATATTCCATATATAAAAAGTGTGAAGTGCTTACTTTTATACTTTTATAGTGAAATATCATGGATTCATATATACAACAGATTGATTCTGAGTGTAAAAAAATTACAGCCATACTAGTGGGATTAAGAATGAAAAGAACAGTGTAAGGGAGATAACTACAAAGTTCAACATGAGAAAATAGGAGAACGCTATGATTTTATCTCCCTTTAATGATTCTCTGTTTCTTCCTGAAATTTTTAGTTAATATGAAATAATGGAAGAAAAGTCACATGTAGTAAAATGATTTTTTTGCAAGTTTTACAAAACCTGCACTTACACAATTTTTACTGATTTAAAATACACATAGGAATTTGTCAAGACAAAAAATTAAATTTGTTTAAATAACTGATTATTCGAAATAACAAATGAGAAAATAGCATCCACACAAATAATGAAAATTGATTTAATTCTTTGGCTAATAGTGAAATTTTGAAAGAAATTGGGTAAGAAATGGTTAAATGGTCATTTGTGGGAATGTTGTGTGAATGAAGTAAGGTGAGAATCGGTTTAAAATTCTTGTTAGGGCGAGAAAAATGAGGTTTAATATGAAATAGTGAGAAATAATGATGACCAAATACCTGTATTCTTCATCAAGTACCATTTCTTACCACAGTACTTTCTTTGTATGGCCCAAATGATGAACTTGATAATATTATTTGAAAAAAGTTATCTCCCCTTGATTGATATAATTTACTGTGAAAACAGTGATTCATGGCAATATGGTCTTTGCCTGGGTAAAATTTGACTTCTGTAAAACAAAATTGTTCTTTTAAACTAAAAAAATCCGATTCTTATTTAATCAGTTGAAAAACAAAGGAAAGGGGGGATTATTGTAATCTTATCTTCCCCCCAAAATTACATTTAAATTTTGATTACTTGAACTACAATAGCTTCAAACCATTGAGGTCTCAAACCCTTTTCTGGTACCTTCCTTCAAGTTTGTCTACACATAGTTTGACCTTGATAGCTTGAATATTCCTGTTACTTAAAACTGTGTCATTGGCTCTCTAGGTGTTCAGGCATATGCATGTCACTTGTATATCTTGGCTCTCTAGGTGTATATCACTTATGATGAAAAATGCTGTAAATTTGGAAGAAAATTACCAAAATGGAGCAATAAATTATTATTTTTTCATTGGCTGAAAAAAATTGGGCTGGAGGGATCGGAATCTAGGATTTTCTTTATAGTAGTTTTTTCTGTGTATTTTATACCCCCACTCGTGAGTGGGTGGTATATTGGAATACCCTTGTCCGTCCGTCCGTGCGTCCTTCCTTCCGTCCATCCGTCCGTCTGTCCGAGGTTTATCGCATTTTTCTCAGCTACTGCTGGTCGGATTTATTTCAAATTTGGTATTTGACTTTATATTTAGGGGGAAAATGTTGTCTGCCATTTTGATCACCTTATGATATCAACTTCCTGTTTGACGGGGCTTAGCCATTTTTCCCTTTATTGAACAAAGGGAAAATTTTCGTCGCACTTATCTCAGCTACTGCGGGGCCGATTTATTTCAAATTTGGTATTTGACTTTATATATAGGGGGAATGCGTCATCTCCCATTTTGGTTGCCTAATGATATCAACTTCCTGTTTGACGGGGCTTAGCCATTTTTCCCTTTATTGAACAAAGGGAAAATTTTCGTCGCATTTATCTCAGCTACTGCGGGGCCGATTTATTTCAAATTTGTTATTTGACTTAATATATAGGGGGAATGTGTCGTCTCCCATTTTGGTTGCCTCATGATATCAACTTCCTGTTTGGCAGGACTTAGCCATTTTCCCCTTTATTGAACATAGTGAAAATTTTCGTCACACTTTTCTCAGCTACTGCTGGGCCGATTTATTTCAAATTTCGTATTTGACTTTATATATAGGTGGAATGCGTCATCTCCCATTTTGGTTGCCTTATGATATCAACTTCCTGCTTGGCGGAACTTAGCCATTTTTCACTTTATTGAACATAGTGAAAATTTTCGTTTCACTTTTCTCAGCTACTGCTGGGCCGATTTATTTCAAATCTGGTATTTGACTTTATATATAGGTGGAATGCGTCATCTCCTTTTTTGGTCGCCTTATGATATCAACTTCCTGTTTGACAGGACTTAGCCATTTTTCCCTTTATTTAACATAGTGAAAATTTTCGTCGCACTTTTCTCAGCTACTGCTGGGCCGATTTATTTCAAATTTTGTATCTGACTTTATATTTAGTGGGAATGTGTCGTCTCCCATTTTGGTCGCCTTATGATATTTACTTCCTGTTCAGCGGGACTAAGCCATTTTTTCGATTTATTTCAAATTTGGTATCTGACCTAATATTTGGTGGGAATGTGTCGTCTCCCATTTTGGTCGCCTTTTGATATTTACTTCCTGTTCAGCGGGACTAAGCCATTTTTTTTCCTTTTAAATTTTCAAAACAATACGAGTGGGGGTATACCTAGCACGACAACGCGTGCAACCTCATGTTTTTTTAGTCCCCTACTGGCTTCGCCGAAGGGGACTTTAGGCTGGCACTTTGTCAGTCCGTCACACTCAGTTTTAGGGACTTTATTCCCATACTATAAGAGATATTTATCTAATATTTGGTATGTAAGTCTACCACCATGAGTTACAGATCCAGTTCGAGTTTGGTTCCGGTTCATTGATTTTGGACGAAGTTATGGGTTTTACTTAGAAATTTTGGTAAAATTTAGGTTTTCCAGACTTTTTTCCTAAAGCGTTCCAGATATAAAGCTAATATTTGCTATGATAGTCTACCACTATGAGTTGCAGATCAAGTTTGAGTTTGGTTCCAGTCCATTGATTTTGGACGGAGTTATGGGCCTTTGACTTAGGAAATTTTGGTAAAATGTAGGTTTTCCAGACTTTTTTTCTAAACTGTTCCAGATATGAAGCTAATATTTGCTATGTGAGTCTACCACTATGAGTTACAGATCAATTTTGGGTTTGGTTCCGGTCCATTGATTTTGGACGGAGTTATGGACGATTTACTTAGAAAATTTTGGTAAAATATAGGTTTTCTGGACTTTTATCTAAACCGTCCCAGATATGGTGCTGATATTTACATTGTTAATCAGCCACTATGGGTTACAGATCTCAAGTTTGAGTATTGCTTGGGTCCATTGATTTTTGATGGAGTTATGGGCCTTGGGCTCAGAAAACTTTTCTTCTTTAACTGTTTTTGCTGGTATAACAAATAATTATTCCACTGGTAGGGTACTTCTGTATTGCCTTGCAATACGATTCACACTTGTTTAAACTACAGTAACTATTAAAACTAGTTCAGGTGCCACATGAACTCCTACTTAAGGTAGATGGGTACTCCAAAATTTTTTCCATAGATTTTTTTTATTTTTCTAGGAAAGTTTCCTTATTATATAAGCATTGAAATAAAAAAATAAAAAAGGGGGGTCACCGTGCTTGTTTTTAAAATAACTGATATCAAAATAATCAAATATTTTTAATGAATATATAGGGGAAAACAGGTATATTGTTGATTTCTTTAAAACTGTTCCATAGATTTTTTTCTACTTTACTCATGTGTTAGCCCTTTAAACATACTTTCAAAAAATATAAAGAAAAATGGGGGTCACCGACTTTGTTTTCCATTTAATTTGTAAAATGTAAATTTTCATAGTGATATCTATGTAAAATATTTTGATCAGATTATCTCCCTTTTTCAAAAACCCCCTTCCAATTTATTTAATTATCAAGTTACCATACCTCGTCTAATTAGATAAAGACATATTAAATCAAGTCCATATAAGTCCTTTGCATTTTGTATTATGGATATAATATTGATTGATTCATTACAAATAAAAATATTTGCATATTTTAAAAGGCAGATAATACCATAACAGCATAAATAACAAATTCAAAATGGCGGAAGACTACCGATCTACCTTATCCTAAATTAAAATCCGTAATGACATGCGTTTGCGAGATTTCCTGAGGGTTAAGTTAATTTTTAGTCTCCAACTCCTAAAATTTTAATTAAAACTGTTCAGGAATGTCAACAAAAAGTTCTATTTATGGAACATTGACAAACTGTTATGGATATAAGTGTAGTATCAGGTCAACATGACAATGTACCTGTATAAAATGATAACATTACCATCTAAACATTGTGCCTGTACAGGTAAATTTCAAGAAAATTACGAAGATTTCCGAATGGAAGAGATGTTAACAACTTCAATTCTTTGGTAATGTCTCTGGTCTGACCAAGTAGTAATTCTATCCACTTCACTTATTCTTGTATGAACAAAATGATCAACTCAGTAAGGAAAAGCATACTTGCTCTGTACATTGTAATTTCAAACTGATTTAAGAAGGTATAGTTACACCCTAATACCTATCCCCTAACTGTAACCGTATGTTCTTCCGTAAATGTTTGTTTTCCGTGTAAGACAGCCCATAGAAGACAGGGTCGCGTGAAGCTGTCTTACATGGGTAATTGTCCAATCCAACGTTCCAATTTGTTCAAAGTCACATTTGTTACCACAATTAACTCCATAGATGATTTGTCATCATAATTGAGATTTCCACAAGAAATGGCAAGATTTACTTTTTTTGGTTGATCATTGTATTTTTATGGAAAAAAAATGTTCATACATTCAACCAAAATTAAAGACCCAGATATCTTCCACTCTTGTTTGAAATTCACTCAGGAAAAGACAGAATTTCGCACTCTTGCAGAAGATATCCCTTATCTTTAATATGGTCCTATTAATCCATTAACCTCTTCATATATAGATGCAATATTTCTTCAGGAGTGGATACCAGATTTTTGTTGGGAATCCTAGGAGGGCATAGGGCACATAGTGAAAAAATTATGGTTTGAGCTTCTTCTGGCACATGTTACTCTTTTTCTTTCCTTCTCCAAGTCCACATTTTGACGCAGAGTCCCTATAGTTTCCGCTTCATTCCTTTGTCAGTTAATTAAAAATTTCTTAGATTATATCAGTGGGAATTTTTGTCTTTTGGGTGTCTTCTTGCTTCTTGTGTTTGTTGATACGCAGTTGTTTTAATATAATTGCATCACACCTTCACTCAGTGTAATTGAATCTACCCATGACTGTGGGGTTAACCATTACATATTCAAAAGTTGACTTACCAATACAGTAGTACTTTGATGGCTCGAACACCCAAGGGACCAATGAAAACAGTTCAAGCTAGAGGGGTCTTCAAGTTATTGAGGTCAAACTGTGTTCAGACTTAAACAAAAGGACCAGAAAATGAGCTCGAGACATCCAGTGTGGTTGAGTTATTGCAGTTCGAGCCATTGATGTGCTACTGTGTATGAATTATTTTTAAGAAATGTAGTTAAGACTTGATTAACTTTGATAATTTTTTCATAAAAAAAAAAAAAAAATTTCCAGTAATGTAAGGGAGATAAGTTAAAAGTAAAAACTGAAATGAGACATTACAACACTAGAGTTATTTCCCTTTCAACAACTTTTACCATTATATGCAACTATTTAGTTTTCATGAATAAAAGTTGATTTGTAGAAGTACAGGTCAAACAATTTGAACAAGAAAGATTTTTAGATAATAATTTATTAAGTATTATTACTGAACTATTTTTTTTTTTTGGTATCATTTATTGGAAAAGACCAGAAACTAGTTTTTTTGCAATTATTGAATTGACAGCTGAACATAATTTTAAGTTCTTCCATGGCCATTCAATTAGGGGGTCCAACCTAATTGGTTGGAGAAGTCCTAATTTGGTTGGAGCAAAATGGTTTGTGTATGAGTTTAAGTTACTAAGAACGTTTAAATTGATAAAAATTTTACCTTTCGGCAATGACTAAATAAATTCATCCTATTAAGTCAATATTTGTTCAAAATATATGAGATTTCGAAAGCTATTGAAGAAAAACATCAACAACCTACATTTTGAACTTCTGCGATATTTTCAAAACGGTTTTATGCCCCGCCCACGAATGTGGAAGGGCATATAGTGTTACCTTTGTCCGTCCGTACATCCTGTTAAGTTTTGCGTTAAGGTACATTTCTCGGAAACTGTAAGGTATAGAACAATTATAGTAGGCCAGTAGGTAGATCTTTGAAAGTACTACAGAGTTCACCAGGCAGTTTGACTCTTTGACCTACATTTCATGGTTGAGTGACTCTAATTACGTTTTCCATGTTAGTCCATTTCTCAACAACTACACATTATACGACAATGATGTTTCATCAAATTAATTGCCTTGACGAGTACTACCCAAATCATTGACAATTAGTTGGCTTTGATCTACATTTTACGCTTCAGTGACTTTGGTTAAGTTTTGTGTTAAGGTCCATTTCTCAACTGCTACACATTATAAGACAATGATGTTTCATCAAATTAATTGTCTTGATGAGTACTACACAAATCATTGACAATTAGGTGTCTTTGACCTATATTTTGTGCTTCAGTGACTTTGGTTAAGTTTTGCATTAAGGTCCATTTCTCAACAACTACACATTATAAGACAATGATGTTTCATCAAATTAATTGTCTTGAAGAGTACTACACAAATCACTGACAATAAGTTGCCTTTGACCAATATTTTACGCTTCAGTGACTTTGGTTAAGTTTTGCGTTAAGGTCCATTTCTCAACTACTACACATTATAAGACAATGATGTTTCATCAAATTAATTGTCTTGATGAGTACTACACAAATCATTGACAATTAGGTGTCTTTGACCTATATTTTGTGCTTCAGTGACTTTGGTTAAGTTTTGCATTAAGGTCCATTTCTCAACAACTACACATTATAAGACAATGATGTTTCATCAAATTAATTGTCTTGATGAGTACTACACAAATCACTGACAATTAGGTGCCTTTGACCTATATTTTACGCTTCAGTGACTTTGGTTAAGTTTTGCGTTAAGGTCCATTTCTCAACTACTACACATTATAAAACTACACATTATAAGACAATGATGTTTCATCAAATTAATGTCTTGAAGAGTACTACACAAATCATTGACAATTAGGTGGCTTTGACCTACATTTTACGCTTCAGTGACTTTGGTTAAGTTTTGCATCAAGGTCCATTTCTCAACAACTACACATTATAAGACAATGATGTTTCATCATATTAATTGCCTTGATGAATACTACCCAAGTCATTCACAATTAAGTGACTTTGACCTACATTTTATGCTTCAGTGACTTTGGTTAACTTTTGCATTTAAGGCTGTTTCTCAATGACTAAGTATTGTAGTATCATGATATTTCACTATATTTCACATTCATCTATATTCAACTACCTGTTTCACCAAGCAATGGGTATCCATGATCTACATTTTATGCTTGAATGACTTTGTTAAATTTTTGGGTTTAGGTCCACTTCTAAGCAACTACACACAATATTTCATCACACTTCACTGACAGGGGAATTATTTTATGCTCATTTGACTTAGGTTATCTTTTGCGATAAATTTATTGGCGGGGCATCCGTGTCTTACAGACACAATCTCTAGTTCTTCAATAACTTTTGAAATCTTTACTATTTTGAACAAATATTGAATGAAAAAGATGCAATTACATAATAACTGCCGAAAGGGAACATTTTTATCAACTAAAATGCTCTTAATAACCCAAATTGATACAGAAACAATTTTGCTCCAACCAAATTAGTACTTCTCCAACGAATTAGGTTGGACCCCCTGTCAATAGTAAGGATGAAAACAATAAATTTCAAAGCATAAAAAAAAGTTTTATTTCTCATGTGTTGTAAATTTCATTCCATCAATCATTTAATTGATATCAGGAAGATTTGGACATTGTCCAATCTAAATAGATGTTTCATTTTACATTGTGCAATAGAAATACTGGTAAATGTTACATTTTGCATTGTTTAATAGAAATACCTGTAGATGTTACATTTTGCATTGTCCAAGCAAAATAGATGTTACATTTTGAGTTGTCTTATCAAAATAGTAGTTACATTGGGCATTGCATCTTAATTTAATGTACAGTTGAAATCTTTTAACCATGACATAAAATCGTATCCTTTTTAGTTCGCCTCAACAAAGTTGAGGGGGACTATTGGAGTACCCCCGGTGTCCGCGTCCGCATTTAAGTATATATTTTAGTAACTATGCAGTGTAGGGTCATCAAACTTTGCATGCAGGTGCATCTTGGGTTTACACACAGCCTCCAAGAAAATTAGGTCTCTCAGACTTATATTTTCTGCTTGAGTGGCTTGCATTCAAATTTACATTTTTGTTCATATCTCAGTTACTATGCATAGTACAATAATCTAACTGTGCATGTGCGTGTATCTCTGGTGGTAGGTCAGCATCCAGGCAAAAGAAGGTCACTTTGACCTATATTTTCCGCTTGAGTGACTTACATTCAAGTTTACGTCCGAGTTCAGATCTCAGTCACTGTACATGGTAGGATTATCTAACCTTGCATGTGCATGCATCTCTGATGGTAGGTCAGCATCCAGGCAAAATTAGGTCACTTTGACCTATATTTTCCACTTGAGTGACTTACATTTAAGTTTACGTCTGAGTTCAGATCTCAGTCACTGTACATGGTAGGATCATCTAACCTTGCATGTGCAGGCATCTCTGATGGGAGGCCAGCATCCAGGCAAAATTAGGTCACTTTGACCTATATTTTCTGCTTGAGTGACTTACATTCAAGTTTATGTCTGAGTTGATATCTCAATCACTGTACATGGTAGGATCATCTAAACTTGCATGTGCATGCATCTCTACTGGTAGATCAGCATCGAGGCAAAATTAGGTCACTTTAACCTTTATTTTTCGAATGAGTGACTTACATTCAAGTTTACTTCCGAGTTGATATCTCAGTCACTGTACATGGTAGGATCATCTAACCTTGCATGTGCATGCATCTCTGATGGTAGGTCAGCATCCAGATCAAATAAGGTCACTTTGACCTATATTTTCCGCTTGAGTGACTTACATTCAAGTTTATGTCCGAGTTGATATCTCACTCACTGAACATGGTAGGATCATTATCCCCGCACTTTCGAAGAAAGTTCGGGGATAATGTTATACCCTCCGTCTGACCGTCCGTCCGTCCGTCCGTCCGTCACACTTTTCTTGTGACTCAAACTCCTCCTATATTTTTGGATTTAGGGATTTAATTTTGTTGTAGAATTGTTGCATATAGTCTGCAGATGCGCAATAAGCTTTCGGATTTTTGATATTGGTCTTGGTGCAAACAAGAGGCCCCATGATGTCAATTTT